>JARJDX010002645.1:0-21962 GCA_030264735.1 Gymnusa sp. GC000175
AAATATCAATCTAATTATACAATGTCTAGATCACTAAAATAAAAAAAATAATTTATGGATGCGTCCAAATGTCGTGCGTCCAATTTTCGTGCGTCCTTTTGTCGCTGCGTCCAATTGTCGTGCGTCCAAATTTCCGCGTCCTTTTGACGCGACACCACCATCTCAACTGATCATCATACAAGTTGTAGAGGGTTGGTCGCAGCACTGATCCCTGTGGGGCCGCACTATTTACATATTTACTTTAGCCGCTTTTTTCTTTTATTCAGCGTCTTGCATTATCTTCCTTTCTGATAGTTAGACAAAATAATACTTATCGGCTGCAAAAATTTAAGGACTTGTTTCAATGATGTGGTGTTAAATAAATATTAAACATCTAATGTAGTTATTACGCACAATCTTTGGTGTGTTACGTTTTTTAGTGCATCTGCAACCTGCCGGCCTTCTCTGGAACCATATTGTCACTTATAAAAGCCTCCGGTTTCTTTTCTTTCGCGATTTAGTCTACATCGTTTAAGATGCTTGTATAATATGCCTTCTACATCCAAGAAGTGATTGGTCTGTAGTAACGTGCAGAACTCACTGAGCTGTTACCTTCTATCAGAAGAACATGCCTCGTCTGCTTTCACGTAGCTGAAAAGTATGTTCTAGCTGATGGTTTGTTAAGGACGGATAGCGTGTATTTCGGACTATAGAGAGCTTTCACTCCTAGCACTTCTGCTGCAATATTACCTGCTTCCAGTGCTTTGCTATTGCACAGGCTGCTTTTAGTTCGTCTATCGTAAAATTTAAAAATCTGTTCTTAGCATTAATGGTAAAAACAACGCCAAAAAGAAATCATGGTTGATTAGATTGACGTTACTTCCGGTACCGAATAATGCAGGTATGGACTTGCCTCGTACGATAACATCTCTGACAGCACGTTTCTTTTCGTGGTTGATTAGCATGGTATTCTTAGTATTGGTGTTTGACTTTGTTAGGACACGCCTTCGCCTTGTGCCCGTACTCGTTACAGCTGAAGCTTTTTAGGCCTCGGTTTTTATATGATAAATTTTTGGACACAGGACCTTTCCGCAACCATAACAACAAACTTACATGTCCCCAACCTTTGTGGTTGGATATTTTCTGTCACTTGTCATTTTTACAAGAGTGGGATGGTCTCGAAATAGGTTGGTTACTTCTTCCTTAGCTTCAGCGTTAACTTTGTTCTTGGCGAAAACTCAAATATCTATTGCGAGAAAATTTTATAACCGTTCCACGTTTTGGCACAATTTTTCTTAACTTTCTCTTTTGGCTCTTTTTACAGAGTCTCTCAGTATTTTTTACTTTTACTGGATTCTTTTCACCTGTGATGAAGGTTATGTATAATATAATTTATTTATTTTTTATTTTTTGATCTTATTTCTTGCTTGAGTCTCCAATGTTTTACACGTCTTTCGGCGATCCAGACTGCGATCAATTTCTCTCTTCTGTATCTTGGTAGCAGAAGTACGTATCTTTACCTGAGATATCGCCGAGGATGAGTTTGCTCTTATCGATTGGTTGCCCCTTCTCGGATTTCGTGGAGCTGCCCTTAAGTGGTTGGGATTCTAATACATTAGCCTTACCCACCTGAGGATTTGTTTTCTCATTCGACATTGGCATTTTGTAGAGTTTTCATTTTATGGCACCTATCTTTCGCGCTTCCTCGTACTGCATTTTCACACTTTGCTCCTTTTGTTTATAGTACTGTGGTTCTACTAACCATCATAATCCCCCGTTACTGGTCAGACGTTACTTAGGTTTTTGATCTGCGGGCCGTATTTGGTTTCCCTTTTATTATTCGTATCTGGATATGCACTTTATGGTTGTCAAAAACCACACACAGATTTCTTAGTCTGTCTGTCTATATATCTGTGTCCTCTCTTTATGGGCTCAACTGGTTGACCAATTTAAGCTTTTAACAAAAATTGGGAAGTCCCAGCGACTAAAAATTCAAAAACCGCAAGTTATTTTTTAAATGTTCAAAAAACTATTAAATTGTTCAAAGAATCATAGGAGTTTTTGTTCGTTGCTAAGCAACGTCATTTGTTGTACCGGTCATAAATGCACAAATCCAGTTTCTGTAATTAACAAACCTTTAATATTTGGCTTAAAATGTTAGTATTAAACGTTGTTGTATCAACAAAAAATGCACCAATTCAGTTTCTGTAATTTAAAAACCTTTATTATTTGTCTAAAAAATTTTAGGATCAAATAGGTGACATCTCTTGACAGTTGTTTTAACTAATAGCTGTATGTATGTATAACCTTAATAAAACCAAATTGTGTTTTTTTTAGTTAAAAACTATTCACGCAATATTTTTGTAGAGTATAACGTGTACGAAGTTAAAGAATATTGAAGTAGTAATAATAAAAAAAGAAAACATGAAATTTGGATGCATGCAATTCCCAAATACAATTTAAACTGTTTTATTTTAGTAATTATGGTGAATGCATTGTAAAAAGAATTCCAACGCAAATTTTCGTCGTTGAAAACAGCAATAAACAAGCTAGTAATTTAATTAGTAAAAAAGGTAGTAATTTGTAACTGGAATTGTTAGGTAAAGGCAATCAGTTTGATACCACTCTTTGTTCAATCGACGATATATACACACACAAACTTTTTGTTTGTTTCAAAATTGGTCATTTGGCATTGTTTTTAAATTTATCGACGACCGTAGCCGTTAATTTTAGACTCTTTTATACTTTATACAAGCATAAGCACACGTTACGGGGTAATATTTGCAAAGGTACACGAAAAAAACAAACACGCAAATGCGAAATGAGAAAATTAATCCCAAACGGTCGATTTTATCGTCGGAGCCCGTCTATTGAAATTGCTTGCAATCGTATTTTCATGAGATTGACTAAAAGAAAATATGTCCTTAAAAAAATAACACACAGCGATGAGCGATGTATATGGCTGTTATTTAAATATTTCCGTGCTCCATAAAATTTTAATATTTAAATCGCGTGCTCTTTGATCTTGAAACATGTAGAAGCGATGCGTACTGCTTACTCTGGGGGTGCTTATATATCAACCGGAATATCGGAATGTACATCAAGGCGAGGTTAAAGTAAGCATAAAAATCCTGCGGTGACTTTTTCACTATTTATATATAAACGGCTTGGTGCTTTGCGCCCATTTATTTCGATATTTATCTGACTTTATAGAAATTGACAACTTCAATGGTTAAAAGGTTTAAATATTTAAACCATATCTTAAAATGAAAAGCATGGACCATCACAAAATTAAAATAGCAGGATAAATCCGGAAAATGTTAATGAGTTTCGTAAAAAAAGCGGTTAGAAGGTAAAAAAGGTTACTTAATTTTTGTAAAGCCATCTTTGGGAAATTAAATATTAGTAGGAAGAATAAGTTAATAATTCCTTAATCCATAATTGGCCTAAAATTACCGTACAGGTGCAAGAAAATACGATACCATAATACAGTAATTGTAGGCGAGACCTGTCGCCTAATCAATGGTAGGCAAAATCCAAAATAAATGAGTGGATTATAGTAAAACAGAGGTTTTAATACAATAGCAGACATAGCAAGACAATAATGGGCAGCATAACTCATAGCAAATGATCTACTGGAAAAATTAAAATGGGACACCCGGTATATAAAAGGTTAAAGCTTTTACTGATGCACTCCAAATTAATTATTGACGATTCAACGTCATTCCTGATATACCATAATGGCAAGTACCACTTATTTTAAAATCTGATTTTTAGTTCGTAACGTGTACGTTAGAGATAATGCAGGTGGCGTGCAAGCGGCAGGCGCTAACCTAAGCAGAATTAGCTTAACTCGATTTTACTAATTCACTCCAAAATAATTATTTATGATTCACCCTCATTTCCGATATACCAGAATGGCAAATACTACCTATATTAAAATCTGATTTTTAGTTCGTAAAGAGTACGTGCGAGATCATGCAGGTGGCGCTGCAAGTAGCAAGCGCTAACCTAAGCAGAAGTGGCCAAGTATCCAAAATTTAAAACAAAACTAGCGCATTATGTGCAGCCCGAAAGTTGCTTACCAAATTAATTTAATTTACCCGAAAGTTAAATAATTTTATATTTTTATTATGACCTACACCATTTTTGTGACAACGTCATAAAACCTTATGAAAAAGTCATAATAATTGATCAATAAATAACGATATAAAAAGCACATGACTCATAAAATATAAAATCCATAAAAAATATCAAAAACTGTAAATATAGATGAAAATTACAATTAAAACTTTAATCAAGAGATTTATTTCTTTTTTGGTAATAAAATTCCATTTTTATTTTTGTGCCAATAATTTTTTATCACTAGTAATTAAATTCTTGTTTAAAAAATAAACAAAAGTAAGTTAAATAATTAAAATAGATTAAGTATGTGCTAGTGTCATGAGATAATTAATTTTTGGTAATAAAATTATAAATTTATTTTAAGCCAAATTTTGTGTTGTTTGTTTTGATAAATTTTTTGTTTAAATAATACTCAAAAGTAATAAGTAGTCGGTTAATTAAAAAAAGCTCCTCCCAAATATGTGTTAATTCAATGAGATATTTCCATGGCTTATATGCGGTGTTCCCCAAAAATAATTCAGGAGAATTCCGCGAATATTTGCGCACGTACTAATGTAATTGCAAGTTTAATTATTTAGAAGTGTGTGGTTGTGTTAAACTGTTTCCCGTTCTCTCCTGCTCCAGGAATAATCCCGCTTTTCTCTTCCTTATATCATATTGCACACACGGCTCCCTGCATATTTGAAAATCCAATTTAAACTTTAAATGCAATCAATTTCCTTCACATGTAAAGAAAAACAAAATTTTTAAACGTGAATTATTTCATATTTATTCCATCCCCCTTTTAACGATTTTTATTTAAAACGAATGCGAGGGTTTTTCTAATTTCATTTCAAGCACAGCATTAAAATGTCGCTTTATTTAAAAAAAAAATCGGTGACACAGATATCATTTCAGAGTGACAGTTTAATCGAATCGTCATTAAATGTTTTTAGCGAAAATGAAAAAAAAAATTATTCCTGTAAATCTCCGCTTTGCAATCAAAGTTAAAATTAGCTGCAATACTACCACCTTAACTGCGCTAATTAACTGCTCCCTGCAGTAATAAAATTTCTAATGGTGTGTCTAATACGACGAATACTACGTTTATTCAACGCTTCTTTGCGCGTTGCTACATTGTTTAAAATCGCTATTTTTGGTTGATCGATAGTTTTTCATTTACTTCTAAAAACGCGTTTGAACAATGAAATGAACCCTAAACTTTTAGATGGTTATGCTACTTTCCGCAAGGTCTGGGGAATAAAAGCAGAAAATAACGTCAAGTTGAGTGTGCGAACGGAAAATAAGGCAATGCTCACAAAAACCAGGAAATCACGTTTTGATATTCTACGATTTGAACGCGGAGCGACGAAAATACACCTAAATTCTTGGCTTATAGGCCAAACGCCAGCTGACTTTAAAAAGCTCACACCGAATTCCCCTACCAAATCATATCTTAAAAAAAATTTAAATTTTATATTTCAGAAAATAAAAAAAAGTTTAACTTGAGCATTATAACGAGCTGAAAAATGAAAAATATTCTTTAAATGTGGTGTACAGTGTAGCGTATTATAATTTTAAGATCATAGTTCCACGAACTAACTTATAGCCATTTATTAGAAAAATTAACTTTCAGTAAGAAGGACGTTTTAGCCGCCGTCTCCAAACTCTATAATTGTGTAGAAAACTTATCAGCGGTGTCGTATAGTCGTCTTGATAAGATACATTCAATAAAAAAATGCATAAGAATGCGTGAAATTTTTGTAATCGTTTAATAGTGCACGCCTTTGAAGAGGCAGTGAACTGCGCGCGATAAAATGAGTTTAGCATTTAGCGTTTGCATTTTATAAGTAGACCAGACCAATTTTATAATAAATATGTAAAGAAAATAAATTTGTGAATATCAATAACATGAACAAAACGCAGTGGATGAAACACTTTAAAAAAATCTTTGACTAAGCTACTCTATACGACATTTAAAGGCAAGTCACGTGCCACCAGTGAACAATAAGTATCTATATCAAGAAATATAAGAAAAACTAAAAAAACTGACGGAATTTACAACAAACTTCATAAGGATGGTGGGAAATCACTCTTTATCACACTCCAAATGGTGCTCAATTAAATTTCCGATGAAAGGAAGGTACCAACTTAATGTATTGATAACATCATTATACTGGTATTGAGAAAAGATGATAGATAAAAAAGTATTGGACAATTATTGAAAATAAACTCTTTTCTTCTTCTTCTCCTTTCCGTTCCTCATGCTCTACCTCTGCTTCTTCTCCTTTTTTTTAGCTTTCTCTACTTCTTTTTCTTTTTGAGTGTTTTACGTCAAAAATTCACAACAAGATACAAAAACACATGCCAATAGCAAAAAAGCAGCGGAGCTTAAAAAAAAATAAGAGCACTGTCGATGTCATATTTATACCTCGACAGATTATAGAAATATCAATGGTTTCATTCCAGCATTTATGTATTTCGTAGACTTAAGCCAAAGGGTCCAAACTTAGATGCAGAAGGTTTTAAACTCAGCCATCGCCTGATCATCGGATTGGTCCAGAACCCCTCATCTCTATCTACTAACCCTAATAAGACACCAGGAGTCAAAAGCTTTACGAATAAACTGTGCAAAGAATTTTTAAAGTACATCCAAAATACTCAATCAAAGTCTGAAGCTGGGAATTTTTTCTACGCAATAGAAGATAGCTGCAATGAAAATTATACCAAAACTAGGGAAGAAAAACTGCGAAGACCCTTATAAGTTCAGCCTTCTAAGCTTCAAACAAAAAATTCTTAAAAATGTTAATTTCTAGAATACTGCATTATCTCCATTCGGGCAATTATGTTAATGAAAACCAATTGGGATTTACGCCACAACTGACGCAATTATGGTGGTTAAAGAATTTGTGGAAAACTCACCTGAAGACAAGGAGTTTGTAATCCTCACCAGTCCAGACGTGAATGGGGCCTTCGATGCAGCTTGGTGAAAGAGAAAGAGAAAGAGAAAGAGAAAGAGAAAAAGAAAAAGAAAGAGAAAGAGAAAGGGAAAGAGAAAGAGAAAGAGAAAGAGAAAGAGAAAGAGAAAGAGAAAGAGAAAGAGAAAGAGAAAGAGAAAGAGAAAGAGAAAGAGAAAGAGAAAGAGAAACAGAAAGAGAAAGAGAAAGAGAAAGAGCAAGAGAAAGATGAAGAGAAAGAGGAAGGGGAAGAGAAAGAGGAAAAGAAAGACAAGAAAGTTATACCTAAACCATCAATAATTATACTTAGAAACATGACAAAATGTGACAACCCACATACAATCTCATTTTACAATGACATTCAGTTCAATGATATAGCCAAATAAAAATGCTACAATGCACTAACCTTTAAAGATATTGTAAAGTATCCAAACGAGCACAAGCTCTAATATTATTCGCCCGAAGATAAGAAATCCAGAAACATAGAAGTAATGGTAAGAGGCCTCCATTTAACGTCAGCTCTAAGCATTTTCAACAAAGATGCCGATTCTATTATTTATATTGGCGTTTGAACATTATGTCTGTAAGAATATCAAAATACATCAGATGTTATCTGTTTGGCCACACTAAATAAATCTGTAAACCCGAAATTAGTAAGTGAAAAAAATATCCAACATGGCCTAAATATAACAATTGAGGAATGGATCCCCCGATTGGCTATAAGGGCTGTAATGTGGGTAAAGTTGTTTAAGCCAGCAGAAAAAAAAAACGCCCAAAGCTAACAAAGCCGAAGAAACCAGTCAGGTAAAACCAGAGAAAGTTAACTCACGAGTTGGCAAGCCAAAAGTTTTAGGCAAAAAGCTCCACCAATAACTAAGCCTGCACCTCGATACATCTTACCAAAAATCCACACACCAATGAATTACTACTAATACTGATAGTTAGAATAGACTCGTTCTTTGAATGTCTCCAAAGTCTTAAACAAAATGGAAGACCCATTGTGGGTCTGCTATTTCTCAAAGAACAGTTGTATAGAACATACAAAGGACTGCCCAAGGATACTGCCCTGACATATTTTAGCTCTTATTTGCTTCAAATCTAAAAACCTTTTTTGTTTAGTTTTATTATTGCATTGATAGCAATTTGTTTATTTTTGTATCATATTTTATGAGAAGCTTGTGCCACATTTAGGTACATCGTTAATTATAGTTTTTGTCCTCTAGTACAATTTCTGCAACATCAGTGATTCAATGGACTTGATATATTGTGCCATGCTTATTTCAAAAACCAAATTGTTAATTTGGTATCACTTATTTTGTGGTGATGATGGGTTAAATCTTTTTGCTAATAGTTTTCTTAAACCGTTTCGATGAAATCGTAATATTGTTCTGAATTATTTGGCTTCATTTGGCTGCTTGCCTGGTGCTTGTAGCATAATTACTTTTGCTCCCTTTCAAAAAAATTTTACTAAGTGAGATATTTTAGCACTAAAAAACTTTTTTTATAGCTGCTTTAGGATTTTACCTGTGATCAGATCAAACCCTTAGTTTTTTCTTAGGTTGGCAATTTCCGACTAAAACTTCCTTTGGTGTGGTGCCTTTTTTATTCTGTAGGTCTAGGATTGCGTTATTAGATTACATTACCTTAGGTTTGAAAATATTGGATAATTTTATAGGCGAAATCTGTATTAACGATCTTTTCAGTTATTTTTCAAGAAGTATTTTCTGCTGTCAGATTTCTTAGTTAGCTCTGTTAATTGGCTCTTCTTTTAGTTTCCTTATAACTCGCTTATGGTAACTGCTAAGTGATCCAATAACAAGTCAAGATTTTCTTTAATATCTGTAAAGTTTGGTGATCTTTTTGGGGATAATGAAGTCCAGCAGATCGCCATTTTTTTGTTGATGTTGGTTGGCCCTCTTCCGTCACCTAGGGTGGCTGGACGGGTAGATACACTTTGGGAGGAGAACCCCCTTGAAGGGGGTACAATGAGGCCTAAGTGATCTAGCCCCCATGGTCACCCTCCAAACTCAAATCAAGATTAGGATCCAGAACACGTTGGTTCTCTGGTTGAAAAATGGTTTTAGTTTGGATCTCGAATTGCTTTTCTCAGATTTTTGGCCTTTTGTATTGGTTGGTATTGAGCACAAGTCCAAATGTTTAGAATTAAAATTTATGTTTAAGAGGAGTGTATAGAGCTCCGGCCAGTAGTTTTTGTTTCGTGGTTTTAATGGTTATCATGGTTAGTTGTATATTTTTGCTTTGAAGATGCAGTTCTTCGAAATGGTTATGACTATATTATGATTTATAATTTTTAAAATAAGACGGTGGCTACTTATCTTTATATATGATTGTGCAGTAAAGTATTAATTGGAAAAATTAATAGCCGAAGTTAAAGTAGAGGAACGCAGACTACGAGGAAGAGCACCTACTCGATGGATAGAGCAGATGTAGCAATTAACTGGTCAAAAATTGAAAGAGGCTACCCACACCGCTTAGGGTATACACGTGCGAACATAAGATCTGTTCAATCAGGATGCCCTCATGAGGGTAATTGATTACGAAGGAGGAGTAAAGTGAATCTCTGCGATAAGACATAAGTCTATAATTCGCTGTTGATAGAAAGTCTTCGAAGTTTTGTTAACGGTTTGGGAGCCTCAGGTCCGTGATATCCATTATTTGATGGCATGACCGCCCTTGTGTTTTTTGCTTCCAGACTCTCAAGTTTAATTACTGTATTTTGCAGCTTATTTATAATAATTTGTTGTTCATTCTGAAAGTTGCTTATTGGTGTTTTTTAGAGTTTTGCACTTTTTTGGGAATATTCATTATCATGTTCTGGGTAAATTGTCTTGGCTGTTGAGTATTTTAAGTTTGTTTCTCTAAGGATTAGTTGCTCATTTTTTGCAGTCCTTTTGCAACCTGGCATCCAAAATAGTTTCTTGGATGAGCTTCTGATCAGTTATAGCATTTTGACGAGCCAGGTTTTGGTTTAACATAATCAACAGTTAAATGGTCCACTGCAAATTTGACGCATATCACGCTACGCTGGCAAAAAATTAAGAAATTTTTAAAAATAGCTAGAGGCATATTTAATAATAGGCGATTCAAATTAATTTTTCCCGCCATGTTGTGGGCGGACCTAAGCTAAAAATGGGTAAGCGCATTTGTTTACGTTCAAAGTGAATTATATGATATGTAAATCCGTACTGTCATGTGTAAATCCATTACTCATTTAATGCATAAATGTTACTTTTAAAGTAATACTTTACTTATTTTACAATGCTTTGCACAGGAGGACAAGTATTAAACAAAAATAATTGCATATAGGCGATTCAAATTAATTTTTCCCGCCATATTTTGTTGCACATGGTGGGTAAAATAAGGTTATAACAGATTATAATAATAGTAACTCGATGTTTTTTTGTGTATTTTTCTGTGGCTGAGCCGTTTTCTAGGTGTTTTTTTATATTTGGTGAATTTGTAAATATTGTTACCCATTTTTAGTTTAGTTTGAAATTCTTCGCTAGATAGCGTATCGCTTAGATTAAATCGCCAATATCCAAGTTTTTATCTCCAGTAAAAATTATATTCAATTGTTTATGCCTATTCAAACGCACTATAAGTGACATATAAGGTGAATGCGCCGGGTGTAATGGCAAACAAAACCTACAATAAACGAATATTTTTTACTATCATAAATTTTTAACTATAGGAACTTACAGGTTCTATTGGTGGCACTTTTAACCCATTAATATGGCCGCCGGTGGCTACATTTAAATATTGCATGAATGGACGCATCGTATTATTTTCGACGGTTGTTGAAATTATAAACAATGTTAACTCTTTACGCAACACTTTAAATATTTATTTTTAAGTTCATTATGTTTGACGTTTATTTTGACGTGAAATTTTTAACTACGGGACGTCAAAATTTTAGTACACTAGAAATCCGCTAAGTGTCGCATGCTTTTCTGTCCCAATTGTGTCACTACATTCACCATATAAAAAATGTAACCTAAAAACTATTTTACCATTACAAATAAATTTCTTATTCAATAATTAGATTAAAAGTACTAAAGTGAATTTAAAAATTTAAAACAAATATAAGTTACATTTTGTTGGTAAACATTTCTAACAAAAAGTAAAAGACAGACATTTCCCAAGACGAAAAGTAGCAACTAATTTAATTTCACGTAACTTGACCACGCCATTCTTAAATGGAAAATGTGAGCTACCATGTTATCTAAATCACCCTGTCTAGATTAGATTAACTCGATTGTTGCCTTGTTTGTTTACTCCAGTTGAGATAAACAAGTGGAGCCATCTACAAGTGGTAAACTGGCACCAACCAGGTCATTTATAGGTCACGCGCATGCAAAAAACATACTTCCCTTACAAACGCCCATGATTTATAAAAAAAATGAAAAATTGAAAGGAAACGGAGAAATTTATCTTACGGCGCTCATTTTTTTATCGATTTCACATAGATTTAAAAAAAAATTATTCCTGCAAATGGCAGAAGGATTTAAATTCTATATTCTTGTAAAAAAATACTTTGAACCAAAACTTAGTGTTCTACCACTAAATCACTGTGTTGTTTACTTACTTTACTCTATTAAAATGGCGCACACCTTAAAATTTTTTCTTTAAAATTCATAAATTGAACCAGCTTTCTAGCTTAAAAGTATATTGGAAATTTAAATTATATCATCCACACATACTCCAATAAGGAATTATAATGGAGAAGCTGAGAAAACTCATCCGAGTCCCAAAATTTTTTCAATCGATTTAGGTTTCGAATTATTTCGTGGGTCGAGAGTGCGCGCGGGGGTTTTAAATTGGATTAGGGCTCGGTAGCATTTGCACTTTTTTTTATACATACATGCGAGTCGTATATTTTTTTTTATTCATTCCGATCGTTACATGGCGACGTTCGATAATTCAATAACACAAATAACATGGGAACTTGCAATTTAGAAAATCGAATCTTCATTCAACGCGAAAATTTTATTAAGCAGCTCTCTATCTCTCATATTATCCACAAACACGCATGCACATAAATAGGAATTTATAAAAAAAATTACGATTTCAAAAGATGGCTGAACGAAAAGTAAATATTTCCTTACAAGCAACAGAATAACGCTATTTTTTTATAAATTGTTTTGTTTTTCTTTGACTTTAACAAGTTCTTTTTACTAACATAATCCAAATTGCTTCCTTTAATTTATCTCTGCAGGATACAATTGTATCTTACTCATTTGTATACTTTCTGGTAAATAAATAAATAAATAAATTAGACGCTGTACCAAGTTGGTGTTATTTAGCTCCTGGTTGGCTTCTTAATTGGGATGACGTCTACTTTTGTGGGCTCCACAAATCTTTTAATTTTGCTGGTGACATTTTCCATCTGTAATCATGGTGAAAATCAGAATTTTCAATGTACCATAGACTAGATTACTCTCGTTTGAATTATTTAAATCGACGTGGAGAATTAGTTAGTGATTGTTACAGAAACATACACCATTTATTAGCTCAGACATTTATAATTGTTTATAGAGCTTTTTGTAGCTTTTTTCTTCTACTATTTACGTCTGAGTCTATCGCTATAATGCCAATATTATTCACAAATGTTGCCACCAATATTTTACTAGTTTGGGCAAGTTATCAGTGCATATAAGGTCACATGGGTCGCATAAAAAGTTTAATAGGTTGCATGGTGCGAAAAATATGTCAAAAATATGTCTTAAATTGGCAAAAATTCATAGAGAAATGTCAAAATTTGTTAGAAAATGTCAAAATACGCAAAATTATGCTTAAAAATTTTTGATAATTATTAAAATTTGTTCGAAAAATTAAAAATCATGGTCATAAATGGTTAATATTCTTTTAAAATGGTCAAAAATACATTCTAAATCGGCAAAAATTTGTTTAAAAATATCAAAAAAAATTTATAAAAAATTAAAAACTTTTAGAAAATGTTAAAAATTTAGCAGAGAATGTTAAAGTTCGTTTAAAAATGTCAAAAATATAATAGAAAAAATTAAAATTTGTTTAAAAATGACAAAAGTAATCTTTAAAATGGCAAAAATTGGGGTAAAAATAATTTTTTTTAAACTTGCTTAAATATGTCTAAACTTCTTTGAAAAATGGAAAAATACACTCGAAAATAGGAGAAAACAAAAGAACAAGTCAAAATTCTTTTGAAAATGTGATGAATACCCTCGGAAATGGCAAAAATTTGATTAAAAATACAAAAATATGATCGTAAATGCCAAAAAATGGTTTAAAAATATAAACCTACATACATTAAAAATATGTAACATGCCAAAGCTAGATCGAAAATGTCAAAAATTTGCTGAAAACATTAAAATTAGTTTAAAAATTTTAAAAATATGCTTGATAACGATAAAAATTTGGTCAAAAAAGTCAAAAGTATTAAAAAAAATTGGCAAAGTATGCTCTATATTCTATAATGTCAAATATTTTTTGTTAGAAAATATCCAAGTTCTTGGAAAAATATAAAAAATTCGCTAGAAAATGTCAAAATTTATTCAAAAATGTCAAATATTAGCTGGAAATTGGAAAAAAGTTAGAAAATTAAATAGGTTATTAGATAATTCAAATATTTGTTAGAAAACTGCAAAAATTTGTTTAAAGAATAAATATTTCGTTAAAAAATACTAAAATTCATTTGAAAATGTAAAGAATATGTTGAAAAATAACAAAAATTTGTTAATAAACGTTAAAATTCTTCCAAATGAAAAAATTACGTTTAAAAATGGCAATAATTGGTTTAAAAATATCAAAAATTCGATAAAAAAAGTAAAAAATTTCTTATAGAGAATCAAAATTTGTTCTAAAATGTCATAAATTTGCTTTAAAATGAAAAAATTCTTTGAAATTAGCAAACATGTGCTCAAAAATGGTAAAATTGTTTATGTATGTATCAAAATTTATTTAAAAATGCTCAAAAATGTCAATTTGTCAAAATTTATTTAAAAATGCTTTAAAATGTCAAATATTTGTGTAAATATGCAAACACATATACAAAAATTTACAAAAAACTTTTAGAAAATTTCCAAACATGTTTAAAAATGTCAATAATTTGCTGAAAAATGGAAAAATTTCGATTAAAAATGTAAAAATTAGTTCAAAAATGTCAAAATATTACTACAAAATAGAAAAATTATTTAAAAATTTAAAAATACACCAAAACAAGATAAAATACACTCTAAACCCTAAATTTTTATTTAAAAATACAAAAATGTTAAAGATTCCTTGAAAAAAAACCAAATTTATTTGAAAATGTTAAAATATTGCTTAAAAAATATCAAGTTTAGTTAAAAAACGTCAGTAATTTGCTCTAAATTCTTAAAAAATATTTTTAAAAATGTTATCTTTAAGAATATGCTTAAAAATAGCTTAATTATTTAAAAATTTATTGTAAAATGTCAAAAAATTTGCTTTAATGTATCAAAATTTATTTTAAAACGTCCAAAATATCTTTAAAAATGAAAAAAAAATTGTTTAAAGACGTCTTAAATTGCTTATAAAATATCAAAATATTCATATGAACGTCAAAATGTGTTCAAAAATGTCAAAATTAGGCTAGAAAACAGCAAAAATATTAAAAATTAAAAAAAAATTGTTGGCAGCAATCCATTTAGAAATTTCAAAAAGTCGTATTAATATGTCAAAATTTGTTTAAAAATGTTAAAGTTTATGTAAAAATAAATAATACGAAAGTGGTTATAAAATATCAAAATATTCATAGAAACGTCAATATATGTTCAAAAATGTACAAATTAGGCTAGAAAACAGCAAAAATTTTAAAAATAAAAAAAAATTCGTGCAAGTATCAGTAATCCATTTAGAAATTACAAAAAGTCATATTAATATGTCAAAATTTGTTCAAAAATGTTATAGGTTAAGTAAAAACAAATAAAATAATACGAAAGTGTTTTTTTATTTTAAGATTACTTAAAAAATTGTTGGAATACGTCAAAAATATTTCCGAAAACAAGCAAACTTTTATTGAATTTATTCCCGTCAAGTAGCAGAAAAAATATTGAACACAATTAATGAAATAAGTTATATATCAATCAAAAGTGACAAATGTCACTATGGTAGTTATTGCCAACATACATTTCACAACAAAATGAAGTTGCAAAGACATACTGCCAACCTGATTGGCTGATAATTAATGAAATATCGGTATTTTTCTATTAAAAGTTACGGATTTATTTTAAATACGTAAATGAAAGTCGTGTGGTGACCACACCTCCATTTTTTGATTTACTTTACTAGAAAGATTTAAATAAGCGAATATTAAAATGTTTGTAATTGTTTTTTGAGAGTCATTTATGTGACACTAACAGAAAGCAACATTCCGGGGAATCTCTTCATTTAATTGCAAATTTCTGCGTTAAAAATGCTTCAAATTTAATTTAATTTATTTGTAAATGAAATTAATTGTTTTGTATATAGATGCATTAATTAAATTTTATTATAAATATTTAATAAAATATCATTATAAATTATTTAAAATATGTCTAGTCATCCAAATTGGACAAATATTAAAATGAAATTTATGAATTTTAATTTTTATGCATCAGTTAACATTATTTAACTTGCGGGCATAATTAATTATTGTATTTGTTTGTGTTTTTACCCTTACTGGTTTAAGATCTTCGTTATTATTATTATTAGTTATTCCTAACTCGCATTGGTGCTTAGGGCAACTTTTTGGTTCTTCCAGGAATATTTTTAAAATTGCCAATCTTGTATATATCTTTTGCTACTTTTTGCATCCACTTTTTCATCTTTTTCTTTTACTTTTAAATTATTTTAGTTTTTAAGTATTTTTTCACGTTCTTTGTGCGTTTTTGTTACAGTTGACTTAAAATAAAGTTAAAGCAAAGGATGGACATAGTTAAAAATAAAGCAATGAAGACATTGAAAACAAACTAATACACTTAACCATTCCTCTAACCTATAAAAAAAGCCGTAATATAATTCTTTTTTAAATAAGATTTTTTATGAAAAGTTGGCAACCCTGGTGTGATTCATTTTATAAAAAGTTGGCAACCCTTATTTATGTTTAAAGAAAATAGTTGGTAACTTAAGGATGTTTTAAAGCCCTAAAACATTAAAAAGTTTAAATGAAATAAGGTTGTAACCCTAATCTATTTCTATAAAAACTCCTATGAACTTGTATTAAACTTGTTGATTAAAAAAAAATAAAATAAAATTTAAGTTGGTAACCCTCTTTTTTTTTAATAAAAAATTTGACAAGCCCTATTTATGACTAAATAGTATGGTAACTCTTATCAATTACGGTAAAAGCTCCAATAAACTTGTACGAGATTTGAAAAAAATAAAATAAAAATGAAAATATTTAAAATAAATTTTTTTATAAAAAAAAGTTTGCAAGCTTATGTTTGAAGAAAAAAGTTGGTAACTCAAGGATGTTTGTATGCCTTAAAACAATGATAATAAATAAAATAAGGTGGTAACCCTAATATATTTTGATAAAACTTTAAAAAACTTGTTGATTAAAAAAAGTAAAAAAAAATAAAGAATTTATTTTAGTTGGCAACCCTAACATGAATTTGACAACCTTATTTATGTATAAAGAAGAAGAATTGATGAGTCTAGAAAAAGATTAGATAAAATAAAGTAGTAACTTGTAATAGACTTGTTGATTAAAAAAAAAATAAAAAGAAATAAACATTTTTTTTAGTTGGCAACCCTAACATGTTTTTTTTTTATAAAAAATGTTGGCAACCCTTATTTATGTTTAAAGAAAAGAGGATGTTTATGAGTCTTTGAACATTAAAAACAATAAATTAAATAAGTTGGTAACCCTAATCTTTTTTGTAAAAACTCCAATGTATTTGCAATAGACTTGTTGATTTAAAATAAAAATTTAAAAGATTTAAAAAAAAAAAATTCAACCAAGTAGGCAACCCGAACATTTTGTTTTCATAAGAGAAACTGGCAACCCTTATTTATGGTAAAATTAAAAAGTTGGAAAAACAATTTTTTTCAAGTTGACAAACCTTACATGATTTTTTACATAAAAAAAGTTTGCAACCCTTATTTATGTTTAAAGAAAATAGGATGTTTATAAATCTTTAAACATTAAAAAATAATAAGTTGGTAACACTAATCTTTTTCGTAAAATGTCCAATGTATTTGTAATAGACTTGTTGATTAGGAAAAAAATAAAAAAAATAAAAGATATATTTTTTTTGCACAAAGTAGGCAACCCGAGCAATTTTTTTTTCATAAAAAAACTGGCGACCCTTTTTTAGGTTAAAATAAAAAAGTTGATAAAACAAAATATTTCTTTAATGCCAACTTTAAAGAAATATTTTGTTTTATCAACTGACATGATTTTTTTCATGGTGATTAATAAAAAAATTTAAAAAATAAAAAAATATATTTTTCTTAAACAAAGTGTGCAACCATAACAATTTTTTTTTCATAAAAAAAGTGGCAACCCTTATTTATGGTAAAACAAAAAAATTGGTAAAACAAAATATTTTTGTTAAAGTTGTCAACCCCAACATGATTTTTTTCATAAAAAAGTTGGCAACCCTTATTTAGGTTTAAAATGAAAAAGATGTTTATAAGTCTTTAAACATTAAAAAGTTTTAATAAAATAAGTTGGTAGCCCTAATCTTTTTCGTAAAAACTCCAATGTATTTGAAATAGACTTGTTGATAAGAAAAAAAAAATTAAAAAAATAAAAAAACATATTTTTTTAAACAAAGTGGGCAACCCTAACATTTTTTTTATAAAAAAAACTGGCAACCCTTAATTATAATGAAATTAAAAAAAATTTTAAAACAAAATATTTTTTTAAATTTGGCAACCCTAACATGATTTATTTCATCAAATAGTTGGCAACCCTTATTTATGTTTTAGGAAAAGAGGATGTTTATAATTCTTTAAACATTAAAAAGTATTAATAAAATACGTTGGTAACCCTAATTTTTTTCGTAAACACTCCAATGTATTTGAAATAGACTTATTGATTAGGAAAAAAAATATAAAAATAAAAAATATATATTTTTTTTAACAAAGTAGGCAACCCTTACAATTTTTTTTTATAAAAATAACTGGCAACTTTTATTTTTAATAAAATAAAAAAAAATGTTAAAACAAAATATTTTTTTAAAGTTGGCAACCCTAACATGATTTATTTCATAAAAAAGTTGGCAACCCTTATTTATGTTTAAAGAAAAGAGGATGGTTATGAGTCTTTAAACATTAAAAAGAATAAATAAAATAAGTTGGTAACCCTAATATTTTTTGTAAAAACTCCAATGTATTTGCAATAAACTTGTTGATTAAGAAAAATTTTAAAAAATTTAGAAAATAAAAAAAATAAAGTGGGCAACCGAAACATTTTTTTTTTCATAAAAGAGACTGGGGCAACCCTTATTTATGTTAAAATAAAAAAAAAGGTAAAGCAAAATATTTTTTTAAAGTTGGCAACCCTAACATGATTTTTTTCAAAAAAAAAAAAAGTTGGCAACCTTAATTTATGTTTAAAGAAGAGAGGATGTTTATAAGTCTTTAAATATAAAAAAGTTTAAATAAATTAAGTTGGTAAACCTAATCTTTTTCGTAAAAACTCTAATGTATTTGCAATAAACTTGTTGGTTAGGAAAAATATTTAAAAAATTAAAAAAATTGGAGTGTTTACTTTAAACAAAGTAGGCAACTCAAACACGTTTTTATTATAATAAAAACTGGCAACCCTTATTTATGGTAAAATAAAAAATTTGGCAAAACAAAATATTTTTTTAAAGTTGCAACCCTAACATAATTTTTTCATAAAAAAAAGTTGGCAACCCCTATTTATGTTTAAAAAAAAGAGGATGTTTATAAGTCTTTAAACATTTTTTTTTTCATAAAAGAGACTGGGGCAACCCTTATTTATGTTAAAATAAAAAAAAGAAGGTAAAGCAAAATATTTTTTAAAAGTTGGCAACCCTAACATGATTTTTTTTTTTTTTTAAAGTAGGCAACCTTAATTTATGTTTAAAGAAGGGAGGATGTTTATAAGTCTTTAAATATTAAAAAGTTTAAATAAATTAAGTTGGTAAACCTAATCTTTTTCGTATAACCTTCAATGTATTTGCAATAGACTTGTTGATTAGGCAAAAAAATTAAAAAAGTTACCCTTATTTCTGTTTAAAGAAAAGAGGATGATTATAAGTCTTTAAACATTAAAAAGTTTAAATAAAATAGGTTGGTAACTCCAATATCTTTTTCGTTAAAACTCCAATGTAGTAAGAAAAAAAAAGAAAAATAATAAAATATTTTTTTAAACAAAGTGGGCAACCCGAACAATTATATTTTTCATAAAAAAAACTGGCAACCCTAATTTGGAGTAAAATAAAAAAGTTGGTAAAATAAACTATTTTTTTTAAAGTTGGCGACCCTAACATGATTTTTTTATAAAAAAAAGTTGGCAACCCTTAATTATGTTTTAAAAAAAGAGGATGTTAGAAGTATTTAAAAACATTAAAAAAAAATAAATAAAATGAGTTGGTAACCATAATATATTTCTTAAAAACTCCAATGTATTTGCAATAGACTTTTTGATTAAAAAAAAAATTAAAAAATATTTTTTTAAACAAAGTAGACAACCCTAACAATTTTTTTCATTAAAAATACAGTCAACCCTTAATTATGTAAAAATAAAATAGTTGATAATTCTAGGATGTTTAAAGGCCTTAAACCATTAAAAAGTTTAAATCATAAGATTGTAACCCTAATCCATTTTGGTTAAAAGTCCAATAAATTTGTGATAGACTTGTTCATAAAAAAAGTAAAAAAAAATTAAAAATATAAAAAAAAGTTGGCAACCCTAACATGATTTTTCTTTATAAAAAAGTTTACAACTGTGATTTATGTTTAAAAAAAAGTTGGTAACTCTAGGATTTTAACAAGCCCTAAACATTAAAATGTTTAAATAAAATATGGTGGTAACCTTAATCTATTTCGGTAAAAACTCCAATAATTTTGATAGACTTAAAAAAAAAATAAAATAATTTAAAAAATTTAAATAAATAAATACATAAATATATAAAAGTTGGCAACGCAAACATATTTTTTTTATAAAAAAGTTGGAAACCCTTTGTTTTTCGACTTCTGGGACTCTTCTGCTGTGTGTTTGCTCTTAGATTATGAGATGTAGTATTTAATATTTTTTCTTGAATCCCATAATGTGTCCAAATCACTTCAGTTTTTATTTGTGACGCTCAGTCTTCTTAAATTTATTATCCGGGCTCCTGGAGTTCGAACGCTGGATGTCGTGAAACGTGTAAATTGTTGGTGATTGTTAATTTTAACTTTTATAAAACATAGAACTACACTTTATATGTATGTATGGACCCGTTTTTGAGCGAGAGCTCTCGCTTTTGGGTGTAGACAGTCTACTTTCAGCCTAATTTTTACGTCACATGTGAGTAACAGGGCGGGTGTTGCGTCACAGACGGGACCAACTGCTTTTAAGGTGACTTCCGAACCACCCGAGAGTAGAGAGAAATCTAGAGTTATATAAATTGTGCCGGATTTGAACCCGGGACCTCTAGAGTGCCAATCCAGCGTTTTACCGCTCGGCTACTCTGCTCTCAACTACACTTTATATACAAATACTAAATTATACATATTACATTTAATTGATATTAACTTCTTATGCAATATCTTCATGCTATAGTTGTTAAACAATTTTAAAAAAATGCAATTTGCCCCTCCGGAATTTGAACTGGTATGGCGTGTTAACCAACTACTCCACGGCTATGATTCCAATTATGGTAAAAGCAATATTTGCATTTATATTAAGTTCAGAATGGTTAACACGCCTTACTAGATGTACACAGCTTTGGGTTCAAATCCTGGCGAGGCGAATTGCTTCTTTTCAAAAAATATCATATTTAATGTGTCACCAAAATAAATAAAAAAACTTCTAGATACTGTAATAAACAATTTAAAAAAAACAAGTTTTAACCCAATAATTTTAATATTGAGAATGGATAGGCTAAAGATCAAAGCAGTTTGGTTAAAATGCTTATAAGTACAAGCAATAAAGCAAACAAAAATCCCTTTCATATATCATGCATTTCATAATCTTCCAATAAAACTAATTTATAGGCAATAAATTAATCCAGAAATTGGTAATTTATATAAGATTGGGGTATCTTAAATAAAACCAGCTTGATATTGGAAAAAGTTATTTCCATCAATATCTATCGAAAGCTTAATCGTATCTGAAAAGTACTCCAACATTTTTCATAGTTGTTTGTTCCTTCAACATAAACGTAGGAAAATTGCAACAAAACCTCTTGTTTGTACTAAACAAAGTTATCGCGATACTTTATAAGTTTTCACCCCCATATTTCTAGCTAGTACATATTTATAATAGCAAACATTTAAACTCCAACCAATCTTTGTAATTTATCTTAAAACTAATTAAATAAATAACATTTTTTTTATTATTTATCAATAAAGATTTTCAATACTCCTGTTTCTTATAGATACTGCATTTGTTAAGCAGCTATAGCTCTGGCGAGGTCCTTGTTTTAATTAGGGAGTATGTGTGTAGGTGTCGCCTTCTCCTTGTTCTAAACTAGAGTGTCATTATTTTTTTACTTTTTTTATTTCTAATGAGAAATGGCTTATTACTTTCCGGGCATCAAACCTGTGATATCCAATACAGAAACATTGTTTTTTTTATATTAAATTAAAATTTATAACTTTAAGTTTTTTTTCTACTCCCGGTTGGTAAGAGACACCTTAAAAGCCGTTGGTCCTGTCAATTTTTTTTTCAAGCTATTTTTACATTTTGTAAATAATTTACAAATGACAAAATGGTTTATATTTTTTAATTGACTCTTTTAAATA
>JARJDX010002650.1:0-19049 GCA_030264735.1 Gymnusa sp. GC000175
TTCTGTTTTATTAAGGGTGATGCTTCGCTCTTTTTTGGGGGTATTTGGTGATAGGGGGTCGCTAGTCTGGCTGCTTCTTGGATATTCTTAGTTACCAAATGGTTATAAAGATTAAAAGATTACATAATGGAAGATGATAGTCAGATTTTGAACATTACTTTTTAAAAAACTTAATAAATACATATTATTACAAAAAAAAAATTTTAAACAAAATTGCTGCCCCTAAATGCAGGCGCTCCGGCGCTTAACCCATTTAGCCCTGTGGATAAGGAGGCCTGTATGAACCACAGCAAACCGTAAAAGAAAAAGAGCTCTGGTCAATACAGCTAAACAAAAAAAATTTGAAAATCACAAACCCTGATCATTACACATCACGCACTATATTTCTTATAAAATTAATATTAAGATTTAGTCTCAAAACATTTCAAAAAAATAATCTTCAACATTTATCTACTCGACAACCGACATACTGGCCGACAGATAGGAGAAAAATTTCGGATCTTTTCTATTTCAGTGTAGCCAAAGACATCCTTAGAAACAAAATCCTCTTTAGAGTTATCATCTTAACATTTACCAGGAAGTGATATTATCTAGTGAAGTAATCCATAAAGTTATACTTCTAAACTCACAAACGATGAAACTATATGAAAGTGTTTTTGAGATTTGCTGCAAAAATCGTTTGATGTAAATGTTTCTTTAAAATCTAGCTAAGATATTGAGAAAATAGTAGAAAAAGTAAAACAAGCTATCCAACAAGCCACATATAAATTTACACCCATGGTAAAAGTTTATACAAATAAGATAGACTTCTTCTTCAATTGGCATTAACTTTTTTATGTCATTTTGTTTCAGTGTCCATGCTTCTAATCCATTGAGTGGAGTGGCTTCGTTGACTATTTCTTCGGAGTAAAGATTAAAGAGCTTGAGGGATAGTATACATCCTTGCCGTACACCTCTTAGAATTTTCATCTCATAGGTTGTTTCATGGTGTTCTTTAATTGTTGCAATTTGGTTCCACTATAGCGATTCGATAATCTGTTTGTCTATTATTTTGTTATTATTGACAAGTTTATTAGCCTATCATAGCGTACTTTATCGAACGCCTTCTCATAGTTATAAAGCATATGTATATATCCTGGTACTCATGAGGAGGGTACAGAATGGTCGGTAAAGGAGGTGGACACAGCCATGAAAAGATTAAAAGATAAGAAAGCTGCGGAAATGGATATGATCCCAAGTAAAGATTGGCAGGAACATAACGTAAAAGTATATGATAAGAGAACTAAAAAAAATATGGATGGGTCAAGCTGGAAAGTTAAAGGGATGGAATAATATTACCAATACACAAAAAGGGAAAAAGAAACATTCCAAGTAACTATCGAGGTTTACCGCTATCGGATACTAGCGATAAAATCTACGCGCAACTAATACTAGAAAAAATTGAAAAAGAAGTTGAACAAATAGAAATTGTTCTGGAAAGTCAAGCATGATTCCTATATTATGCTTGATTGTCAGCAGAGGAACTACGGAACACCTATTTACGCTGAAAGGCTCTAAAGTTATTTAGAGTAGCATCTATTATAAGATAGATATATGCGCCTTATAGTCCCTCCTTTTCTTGCACACCTGCGGACGTACCTCTAAATCTATTGTTTCAGTCTGCGAAAGTGCCTAGTCGGTCAATAATAACTTAAAAACTTGATTCGTAGTCGATTTAATTGTTATGGTATCTAGTCAATGTGTTCTGTTTTTACCTCGGACCTTACACATTCAATCTGGCATCAGTTTAATCCATGATCTTGATCATGAATAGATTGATGTCAGATTGATGAATTGACGGAGGGTATTACACTTTCAATCAAAACTGACAATATTTCATCAGTCTTTACGTTGAAACCGTTCATACAGCACGAAATGGATTATTATCATTATCATAATTTTCAAAAGGGCATTGTTGGAATAATAATAATAATCGACTACCTGATTTAAAATTTTTGCGTGACCAAATTTAAGAAAGCTCCCGTGATCGCAAGACAGGTCAGTCTTTAAAGAGTTTAAAGATTTTTCTTTGCCGTAAGTAGCAGTGGTATTACCACCATTATGTACAGCCGGTGTATTATTGCGGCACTTCCACATTGCTACTGTTGCTTTGGAAAGGGTTTTATCGCATTCCAAGTAAGTTTTTTGTCTAGAATAAAGTCCACATATTTCACCTTCTCAGACACTGCAATTTTCTACCCTTTTACTTTTGAAGCTGTAATGTTGAGCTTTCTTCGGGTTTTAAAAGGTATTACAACAGCTTTATCATGAATGATATTGTAGCCCTACTCACGACACCATTTGACTATGGTGTTCAGGGCTTCTTAGGCTAGGGACGATATGATATTATCGAGATTTCTTCTTAAGACGACAGCCATGTCGTCGACGTACTGTAACATTTACTCGCCAAAGTATAAAGGAGACTGTCAACCACGAAACACCACAATAAGCATGATAGAACTCCGCTTTGAGAACGTCCCTTGACTGTGGGGATCATTGCCGATTCACCCCCTAATCCTGTGATAATTTGACGGTTTTCCACAAATTTGACAAAACTTAAGAATCAATTGACCATTAGTAGATAATTAAAGACCAATGACTACAACGCGCAGGATACCTAAGCAAAATAGAGGATACAAGACATTCCAAAAAAGCTCAGAAGTTCAGAGCAAGAAGATGACTAGCAGACGTAATTGGTCAGGCTTCTCTAAATAAAATTCTAAAATGCTAAATGTAAAGGCAAAAGAAAAAGAAGTAAAAGACATTTACTCCAAAATTTATGTCACGCTTATATCGTAAACAATAAGTAATATTTGAATACAATAAATTCTTGAAAATTGTATTTTCTAAAAGAAGGTTCAAAATAATTAATTAAAATGATATAAATTGTAACTTAGTTCATATAACTTAACTTCGTTTAAGGAAATCTAAAGATGGCGTCAACTAATTTTAATGAAGTTTAAGAATTCGTCACAGTGTGCAATTCTGCATCTTATTTTGTAATAAAACTTAGTTAATATTTTGATAAGAATTAATTTGCTACATTATCTTTAATAAGGGCAGTATAGCTCAGCGGCCAAGGCGTCCGGCTATTCAGTGCAAGATCGCACCCCACAGCATTAAAATTATTTAATGCTCAGCAGTGCCTTGCCAGCGTGGGATTTTATGGCTAGAAACCTTCTCTGGTCCGGAATTATGTAACTCTAGTGGTTCGGAATGCACGTTAAATTGTAGGTCCACCTGTAAAGTAAGTTACCAGCATTACAGCAGAAAAGAGGCTTAACACCAGCAGTGGTATGAACAAGGCTGCATATGATGATGATGATGTGATAAAGATGATAATGATGATGATGATGATGATGGTGATGATGATGATTATCTTTAATGTATGTAAATTCTGCTAAAAAATTGTCAGTGATAAAAATTATTACAACATTAGATTAAAGTTGTGTACCCTTCACATTCCAAACTCACTAACATTATTGACACACAGGTAGGCAAATTGGTTCATCAAATAATTGTCCTTACTTCACTAAAGCTTTTCTTATCTTTAAAAACTATTTGTAGCTTCAGTTAATACTACAACACGGTGTAAAAGAGCACGAACTGTGGTTTTAACCTGATCACTAAATAGACGCAACGGAAACTATCATTTTCCTCAGCGCTTCTCGGATTTCGCTGCAAACGAGTTCCTCTTATGAGGTTAATTGAAAAATAAATTTTAGAATAATGCACAATCGCATAGAAACGCTGATTTGCTGAGAGATGCAATGGTGCAAAAATGTGTGTAGAATAAGTTAGTACATGTTAAGGAATGTGAGACGGGAATTTTATGACCCATTACCTATTAGGATAAAACTGCCTAGTAGCCAACAGAGATTTGTTTATAGACTTACTCTTTAAATAAAAAGTATTCATTTCTTAATGCATTTTAAAACTTTATTATTGATATTTTCAATATTTTACTTTATTGTTAGATTTTCAATTAATTGATATAATTAGATTTTCGTTAAAATTTTCTATTTTATTTCTTAAGCCAATTTACTGGCACTTATTGTAGATTAACAAACCAATTAATAATCCGAAAATTTATTTAAAGTTACTTGTTAGTTTGCTTAAAATTTTTAAGTTAAAATATTAAGAAAATTGTCTTTACTATTTTGTTAATTACATAGTTCAGTCAAATATGAATTAACACCTTGTATACAAAACAGAAAGTATTAGTTAGTAAATAAAATTACTTATGTCAACATTATTTTATAAGTGTGTAAGTAAACATAGTTAAGAATTGATGGCTTCGAACACAAACTAAAATATGCATGTTACATATTTAATAAAGAAAGGCAACTTGAAGATTTTATATCAGACTTATCAAACGACCTTACATACCTTTGTTTCTTTAAACTTTATTCGCCTGGGTGCAAACTTCTTTTTTTCGGGTTCTTAAAGATCGATACAATACTTAAGTAAATACAATCAAGAAAAGAACAGACGACAAAAGAAATCCTACTACCCATGGGTCAACGAAGAAAATATTAGAGCACAAATAAAGCAAAACACGAAAAAAATAAATGGTGCTGTAGGAGCAAAAATTTAAAACAGCCAAAGAAAAATGAATGACTGATAAGTGTGAGTACTTAGATAATAAATATAAAAACTTCAACTTCCTCAAAAATATCAAAGAAATGTCAGACGTAGAAAGAAGCAAAAAGCAAGCTCAGGCTAAATTAAAGACAATATAATCGAGGATAGAGAACAGAAGCTATGTAGATAAAAGCAATGTATTGATAAATTTTTCGAAGCAACTAATAGAGGTCAATGGCAAGATTAAGCGCATGAAGTAATGGTAGAAGAAGACACAGGTCCAGATATAACGCGCGAAGAAGTTTTAATGGCAATCAATAAAATGAAAGGCGGTAAAGAGGTTGGGCCTTTAAAACTAATCGATGGCGATGAAACAGGTATATCTGTGAAACACAATTTATAGAACAGGTGTCAATCCAGAAGAATAGCTGATATCTACATTCCTTAAAAACAAAAGCAGCCGAATGCAGTGACCACAGAACTATAAGCGTAATGAGCCATACATTAAAGCTCCATCTAAAATAATACACTCCAGAATCTATACAAAGAGAGAAAAAGAGATTGGTGCAACCAAATTCGGCTTTAGAAATTGTCTCGGATCAAGGGAGGCTCTGTTTGGTATCAATGTGTTAGTTCAGAAATACTTGGAATACAAATAGACGTATTTGCCTGTTTCATAGACTATGAGAAGGAGTTCGATAAAGTTCGACATGAAAAACTGATAGAGCTTCTAAAAGGGAAAAAAAACATGGACACACCGTATAAATAGAAACCGAATTAGGGTGCATTCTGTCTCAGTAACTTTTTAACTTATACTTGCGGACTATAAAGCCTGTTGTGTCTTTTTTTTTTTTTCTTGGAGTTCCAAACAATTGTATTTTAACTGTAGAGTTCCGCAGATGTAAGATGGTTGAAGACCACTGCTCTATAATTTTCTGAATCGTTCTTGTTTTCTTTTTATCGATGTTATGGGTCTTTTCCACCTTTTTTCCAAAATAGTTCGAACTAAGACAATCCCTTAGGATTTTTTTGCTAGTGCTTTTTCATCTACTGTGGTGGTGATTTGATCTTTAGTAACTAATTTTAGCAGATCTATGATCCCTATATTATTATTTGGTTTAGTTGCTTTTTCACTTTTTATTGCACCTATTAAGTAAAAATAAATGATAGAATACTCTAAGCCAACGGTGTCCAACCTTTTTTTAGCCCTCGGGCCATTTTTATCAATTTCTCTTAGCCCGCGGACCATTTTTTATTTATCAAACATTTCGAGGGGGGTTAATGTAAAGTCAGTTTATATCTGATCAAATATAAAAATGCTCCAAAATGAAAAAGACCCAATCTAACAGGCCGCATCTCGCGAGCCGTAAAAAAAGTCAGTTTGAAGCGCTGATTTATAGAATTCCACTGGTCTGGTATGCTGATGATGGTCTTTGTTTCTCCTTCTTCTTTCATAGCTTTTTTGTTTTTTTACCACAATCCAAACCTTTTTCTAATCACAGAATATGACTTCCATGTCGGTAGAATATTTCTTCCACCTTTTACCTCTTGTAATGCTTATTTGTTCTATTTTTCACTGCTTCATATCTTTTGTACTTTTTAGTTGTTTATATGTTTTTGTGCTTAAGGTACGCATCTTTTTTGTTTAGTCAGTTGTTGTCTTTTTGCGTTAAGTTTCTATACGCCAAGTACTTTCTTTGACTTTCTTTGCATTGTTCCTCGTCCTCCTCTAATAAGATGTCAGTTTTCTTAAAAATGTATTTTTCTGTAAAGTTTTTGCTAGGACGTCTTAAAGAAACTCGAAGTTAAATTTTTGGACGTCTAGCGGAAGATTTTTTGTGAAGCTACCTAGAAGTTAGCGTTCTTACAAGTGATATCGGGTGAATAATAAAATTAGTTTATAGTTTTGTTCTTTTGTGTTGCAAAAATTTATGCTTACACTGCTCTTTATGTGTATAACATGTGTTATTAATTCATTTTTGACGCATGGCTATATCAACATTTTACCTTTTATCTTTCATTGTATCTTTGCATAGTAATGTTTAAGATTTTTTTTGGTATTTTCTACACTGTTTACTAACTTATATCTGGAGTGTACACACTTTTCACGTAAATTTATTTTCTTTAAAATTAAAAATTATGCATAAAATGTTACTATTTACGCACTCTACTCTCTTATACTACTCACAAGGGTAACCGACGAGTTCATCGAAAATCAATTCATCGAAAGCAAATTCATCGAAAACGAATTCATCGAAAACTAGTTCATCGAAAACGAGTTCATCAAAAATCAATTCATCGAAAGCAAATTCATCGAAAATCAATTCATCGAATGATCAATTCATCGAATGGTCAATTCGATATTATAAATTGTAAAATATATAATAAAAATATATAGTGGATTGAACATGAACATGAATAATAATCGCAAAATACCAAGAAAATTATTATCATTTCTCCATGAACTTATAGTTGGTGCATTTAATAATAATAATAATAATAATAATAATAATAATAATGGGAAACAAGAAATATTTGTAGTTGGCTCTTTCTGAATAGAGAACAAAATAGCGAGCATGCAATTTAAAAGAATTGCGCATTCAATTCTTATGCAATCCTTATTGTGCCGTATAAAGCACACAAAGCCGTATTTTAGATTAATGGCACAAATCTAAGTAAAAATAGTTTCTATTTACATCAAGTTGCACATTTTGCTCCAATAATACTTGCAATCGAGACATAGAATTAGAAATGAAATAGTTGGGATTTAAAATGTCTCCTCTATATTTTAGACCTTAACCATCGGTCCCTTGATGATGCTATTTACGGTTGAGGAAAGCATTACATTCAATTGCACCCAGGAAAAGGATTTGCAGGGGAGTCCTGCGCGTAATATTGCAGTTACACGGATTTTCAGCTGAAATTATACCAATTTACTCTGCGCGCCGTTTATAACTTTAAAACGGTGGTGCATTCACGCATTATAAAAGTACAACCGCAAAATTTTATATTATAATATAATTGAGGTTTAGATTTACTTTATTCAGTTTTATGGCTTGGGGGAAAGCCTGGGATTAGCTAAAGTGGATTAAATACGAATCCAGATAAGTGTAAAAGTAGATTAACACACTATATAGACTGCAAGTAATTGGCATTAACAAGTTCAATTACAATGGGTCAGCTTCGACTTTTCAGTCACTCAATCGATCTTTACTTACAACATGTTTCTCATGATTAACTCACATAAATATAGCGCTAATTTATTACTAGCTTATAATTACTTTAAAAATATATTCGCTTATATTACTTTCATATATTTTAAATATGCACAAAATATCTTTTATTTATATTTACTACCATTTGAGTTTAAATTAATTATCAGAAAATGTTTTGCGTTCCAATTATTACATCTACAAATACAATGGTTTTCAAATAATTTTTTTTTATACAATAATTAATGGTTTGAAAGGGTAGATCCAGTAATTTCCCTTATATAATTTCAACTTAATTTATTGTTAAGTTAAATAAATTAAGAGAAACTTTTATAAATACTGTAAATATCCTATAAAATGATTTAACTATAAAAAAATACAGAAATCTTCTATGAGATTAATATAGATATGATATGATTCATTCAGCGATGGAATTAAATAAATTAAAAAAATTTTACACCTATATAGACATTCAATGCACAGTTTTGACAGAAGAGTTTGTTTGCTATCAGCCGCCATCTTGGTCACGTGGTTTAGTTGGAATGGCCAATTATTACCCAAAATTATTCAAATTTTAATTAATATTACCAAAATCATATATATTTTCACAAAATCGGTTAAGTTTTAACGAAATCATGAGAATTTTAACCAAAATCATCCAATTTTTAAGAAAAATTTAACAAAACTCATCTATATTCTGACATAAATTGCTCAAATTTAATAACACTAATTTTTATGTTTTTTTACCAAAAATGCTCATATTTCCCAAATTCATATCAAGCATCATTTAAATTTAACAAAAATCATCCAAATTATGACATAAATTGCTTAAATTTTATTAGAATAATCGTAAATTTAACCAAAATCATCTAAATTTGTAAAAAAATTATTTAAATTTGATCACAGTTTCCCGTATTTAACAAAATCACCCACATGTAACTAAAATTATTGCAATTTCAACAAAAATCAACTAAATCCAAACGAAAATTGCTCAAATTTTAAGGACTTTACCAATCAATTTAACTCTTTCCGACATAGGCTTTATTATAGTAAATTCCACATTATGAAAGTCGCCCATTAAAATATTTGCGATTTAATTTGAACTTTGTGATTTTTTTGCATTAATATTGATTTTTCGGTAAAAATAAAAATACGGCAACATTTTTTTAAACTATATTTTACAAAAATAATTTAAAAAAATGGGTAAGTCGCCGTCTTAGAGAGGGCACAGACACTATATCGACAACATTTTTTAAATATGGAGATGTAAAGGCCAAGGCCGTTAAATAAACAATTAAACAAAAAATTTCCGCAAAAAAATTTTTTATGAATACAATATTTCCTATTACCTCGCAAAAGAAAGTTATTACATTTAAATTTTAAAGAAATAATTAAATAATAAATATAGTTAAAATATCACAACCTAGTGAATACAAATTAATTAAAAATTTTATAATCCCACTTCTTGATTTATATCAGTCAGTGTTTAAAAATATTTCCTCTTCTTAAAAATATTCTTTATTAATTTTAAATGTCTCAAAATATATTCATTACAAGTATTAAATATTATTTCCAATTTATAAAAAAATATATTTGTGCAATAAACCCTAGCCCACACATAACAATTTTTATAAGTTATATTAAATTATTTTCAGAGTGGAAAACGATTTGTGAACACTCCATTTCCACAAGTGTCTAGTCAGCAAGGAAGCCCCAGTGAAGGGTCCTTAGGTAATTGCCAATGGCAACAGTTACAGCTGGTCAAATAATGCTTACATATTACATAATATTTTTAAATTGTTACTGACTTCTCACTAAATTTTAGTTTACTCAGCATATTAAGATTTTCTCGTAGCTCACTGTTTCTTAACTAGCGGTACATGAAGTAGCATGGTAGATACCCTAGCCCTAGACTTTCTATTTAAATGGCGATTTTTTGTTTTTTAAAGATTAAACTAGTTATTTAAATGCTAATTTAATTTAATAAACATGTGCATATATATTTGATCCTATAAATAAAAAAAAATGAAGGTGTGGTCACCACAAGCCTTTCATTCACGAGTTTTAGTCATATTTGTCAGAAACATAACCATATTTCATTAATTATCACCGTTGAAAATCGTTTGTTAATTCATAATTTTACAAAATAAAAATGCAGAATTGTTCTACTTTTTTCCAAAAACTATTTTTTGTAATTTCACTTTTTTTAATATATCTTGAAAAGTATTTGAGGTATTTGCTGTGTATTTAAAGGATGCTAAAGCTGATAGTTTTTACCCAAAAATATTTTCTTGGTAAATTAATTTGGTTAAAAATTAACCGAGTAGTAAATAATTTTTAAATGGACAAAAAAATGTTTTTAAAAATCAATCAATCAATCAACCATAAAGTGCATTGCAATTCCCACGATAGGATATGGTTGCAGATGACCACGAATCGCCAGGCAAAAAGTGCTAGCTAACTCACTATAATATAAAATATCATACTCACCCTGTCTGCAGCTTCTTATATGAAATCAAATCTACGGTAAAAAGATTTGAACATATATTCCAAAATTCTGAGTAAAACAAAAATCAGGTGACAGAATACGGTCATTTGATAGGATCTCGATGTCTTGATAAAAATCTAGTTTTATGGTTAAGATGCTAGACAAACTATATCACAGCTGATTGAGTTCACAAATATATAAAAGTATTTTTTCATAGAATTTTTTTTACTATTTTGCGTAGTGCGTAGCCAAGGCCGTCCCTAGCAAGTGCGGGGTCCAGGGCAAAAAATAATTTTATGGCCTCTTAAACTATATTTTTATAACTTAAAATCTGCAAAATAATATTGGATTTTGAAATTTAATTATAATGACTAGACAAGAATAATAAATAATAATAATAATATAAGATATCCGTTTAGCGTATAATACGTTTATATACTTACTTAACGATTTAAAATCAAATTTTAACATGATAAGTTATTTTAAATAGAGGTTTGCAGTGTTTAAAAATGGCTCTTTTGCCTATTATTCACGTGTATTTTGAATTTTTATATATCTAAACCTAGTTCCGATACAGACCGTCGTAGCGCTCCGATCCTAAAATCAAATCCCTATAAGTTTATGCAGATAAAATTTCGGTAGCGTGTAGCGATAAATTATCGCTACCGAAATTTTATCTATTTACAGTACAGAACAAAACACACACATGTGGGACATTGATAGGTTATTTGTTAAGGAGCATGAACATGAGTTAACTAAATCGATGTTTTCATAGACACTGGACACTACCACTCACCACTAACACTAACTTGCGTGTGCAGCCAGTGTTTTTTAATACTGCGCAACTCTAGTGAAACGTTGTTTTTCCACGTGTCCCCTAAAACCGCGGGGCCTAGGGCCTGGGCCCCGCTCGCCCCGGTCTAACGACGGCTCTGTGCGTAGTGGTCAACTTTTATAAAATGTCAAGAGAAATCGCATCTTTTATCAAATATTACTCGACCAAGTTTATGTGGAGATTTAACGAAAGCCTTGATTTCTGAGTATGAAATGATATACAATTCTGCATCCAGACTATAGAAATAAACGCCTTTTATAAAAGATATTTCATGAGAAATGTGACAGTATAATGGGCCAACTTTTGCAAAATGGGAATTATTATTTCCTTCTTAGTTTTAAATAAAAATGATTTCAATAGTTACAGAAAAAACAAAGCCATCCTTCAACTTTTCATTTCCTGATGCAGAAAAAGAATATAAAGGTTTTAGAATTTCATTATTTATTGAAATATTATGGTACATTAATTATAACGAATATACCAATTATTCTATATACAAACATTATTGGTTATAATTAATACTAAATAGAAAAGAAACAGTACATATATGTATAATTGCAATTAAATTTTTCATAAACTAGAATAGAATAAAATATTATTATGTACAAAAATAGCTATGCATTGTGCATACAGAATAGTAAACATTTAAAAAAGGTGTAACAAACTTCAATTTTTAACTTTTCTTAAATAATATATGGCGAATTCTCCAAGTATGGCAAACAGAAATTTAAATAACAATTTTTTTATTACATTAATCCATTAATTTTTTGTATGAATAAATAAAAAATTCATACTTACATCACATACTTAATTTTATTGTCCAAGTACTGGTTTGTTTCAGTTTATATATTGACATTTTTTCGAGAAAAAATAATTTTGGTTCATTTTTTTTGATAAATATCACGATATGTTTAAAAACTGTATGATATAGGGTTACACAAGTTTTTAAATGGTGCTTAAATTTCCATATAGAAAATTGTAGATATGATCACATAATAAACATATATTTGTATATGTTTTCTGGCAATTTTTTTTTTCGGAATTTTTTTTACAACAAAAAAATATTAAATACATTTATAGCATACATCCATATATACAAAAAAATCCATTCATGTCCAATTTGTTTAATTAATTTAATGGAACAATAATGATTGTTGTGGACCCATCGGATTTGCCGCAGGTGGAGCAGCTGCCATACCTGGTCTTTGTGGTAACATTGCATTTGCAACCATTGGACGCACACCCTAAAATTTTTATATACACAAAAATAAGGATATAAAATAAATTATAAAATTGCTGAATTCCTAACGTAGAATAAAAATTGTAGACATTCATTTGTGTGATGATTATTTCTTTAAAGTTGTTACTTTCTTACCATCATTGGTTGCATAGGAGGATACATTTGAGATTGTACCATTGGTTGGATGGTAGGCATTGATTGATTCATTGGTCTATAACCAGCACCAGTTGTTGCGGAGATTGGTTGAGGTGCCCAACTACTACCCACCTTAGAACCATTTTTTGGAGAATTCCATTGGATCTCTCTGAAATTAAGCACAAATTTCCATGCTAATTATTTTATAAATGTACTGACCTCCAAATCCATTTTAATTTTTAGCTAAACCACATATTAAAAACTTCATTTTAACATTTTATTATAGAGATATTGTAAGATTAAAAATATTACTTAAAATAAAGATTAAGTGTATCGCAGCAATACTAAGAGCTACAGACTATTATAATTTATTTCAAATTTAATTTAAATGTCTTCAAACAACCAAAATAGGTTTATATCAAATTAGAACAAAAATCCTAATTTATTATTTTATATTATTTGGATACTGTTATTTATTAAGTTCACATCTTCTTTAAAAGTTGAAACAAAGCACTTACTTAACCGGTGGTGGTCGGCTGTTTATTGATAAATTCTCTGCTAAGGAAGCTAGACTTGATTCTAAGTCACCGGTAAGTAAGGCACTACTTTGCTGGTGATTGTTGCTAGATATATTTTTTTGGGTTATTTGATGATTCCCTTGTAAAGATGTAGGTTGTAGAACACCACCCAATGCATCAAAACCAGTACCTATAAAAATCCAATTTGTTAAAATTAAACAAAAAGAATGTATTTTTGAATGACATATGACAAAGTTGCTATAAAATTATAAAGTTAAAAATGCAGGTAACCCTTATTTAACTTCATACTTAAACTCGGTTTATATATGGTTATGATGTTATTTATTAATTATTTATAGAAAGCAAACTATATTATTGGTGATAATGATGGTCTCTTTGAAGAACCTATTATTTAAAATTTTAAGTCAGAAGCCTCAATAAAGAATTAGATAGGGTACTGAATTCCACGACGTAGCCTAGGGTTTAAATGTACAATTCGTTATATGGAGCGTCGATAAAATCATTCAATAACATTTTAAGCTTTATAACGTGATCTCTCTCTAAATATAATTCCATTTGCATATTGGTCAAACGATGCTTTTAAGTTTTGAACACTCCAAAATAAAAATCTACAGAATTACTCAGATATCATCAAGTATGTTTTTTCTTACTTTGAATGTTCTACAATTTCAGCAAAGAAAATTGTCTCTTTTTGGAAATTTGACTAGAGGCAATCAGATAGCATCGGAATAAAAATGAGTGCGGCAAATGTAAAGGGTGGTCCATAGTGGGTACATGACATCTCGGCACCGGACGACTCGGCACTTCCAACTCGGCACCGGATAAATCGGCACCGGTACAATTCGGCACCGGATAAATCGGCACCGGATATCTCGGCACCGGATAAGTCGGCACTGAATATCTCGGCACAGGACATCCGGGTGTATCATTACACCTTCACAACAAAGCTGGTAATATGGAATAAATCTCCTGACAGCCAAAACTCGAGGAAATAGAGGTCGCCTCACTGATAAATTCCCTACACGTATGTAACGTATGTAGGACTATCACTGCAACCTACTACTGTGGTCTACTGGATCAGTTAAGCTTCAGTACCGACGCAAAAGCGAGATGTTGCTCCTTGACGACAACGCCAGGCCCTACACACCTGGTGTAACGCGGCAGGAAATGGTGGAAAATATTAATTTCGAAAATTTTTGATCCACTATAAATGTGATAAACTCGATGCCAGTATGTATCTAAAATATTTCTCATTTTGCATTACTTGTTAGTATGGTATGATTTTTTTACACTGCATTCCCATGAAACCCAGCATTCTAGTTATACAAGGGTTACCTGTTTACAATTTAAATTAGGTATAAAACAAAACAATAAAAAATTGTAATTTTTATTATTATTGAAAACTTTTTCACTATTCAACATCAGATAGCATTGTGTTTAAATGCATCAATCAAAAATACATCAAATAAAATTGATAAAGGTTTTAACATAAACATTCCTGTAGTTTCTTGAAAATAAAACCAAAATTATTTAAAAAAATAACAATTTTAAAACAAACGTAGAATAATGAATTGAATAATAAAAAATTTATATACAAACACGATAAACAAATATGTAACTATGTATTTGAACAGAAATTACCAATGGTTTGTGAAAGTTTAGGCAGATCTTCATTTGCAGTGATTACAGAAGTATCAATGGGACTTGTGGGGGTACCAGGATTGGAAACAACTGGATTTAAATTTTGTGTAAATTGGTTATCAAAATTAGAAGGCCTTCGAATAGGTGGTGGTGGTCTAGGAGGTGGAGCAACCTTCTTTACCTCAACACCCACCGTTTTATTGTCAGATAATTTAGAAATATGTTTATCTAGATTTAAACTTTCATCTACACTAAGTTTATTATCAGACTTTTCATCAGTCATTTTAGTTTCATTCAAATTATTTTCAATAATATTGTCTTTCTGGAAGTAATTTATTACTTCTTGAATTGGTTTAGGTTTAGTACTCATTGGTGAGTCAGGATCTAATAGTAAGGAAGGTTCAGAATCTTCTACTAAGAACGGATTGAAAGATTGAGGAAGAGTGCCATCAGCAGCTTGCAGAAAACACACAACACATTAAATTCTATCATTTAAAAAGTATTTTAAACATATAAATAACAAATATATTAACAACTATTTCTTCAAAATTATTTTAAGTATTAAATAATAATAAAAAAAATGTTATCAAATTTAAATAAAGATATTATTTTTGTTTTAAAAATTAATAAACAAAATTATTAAACATACTAATTTATTAAAAAAAATTTATTCATCTAAAGCAAACATCATTCAAGACGTTCATTGATTGAATTAAAATTGTGCAACATATCATGCATATTGCATACAGCGAATATGATATACAGCAAATATGAAGTGAATAAAGATAAATAAAATATAAAAAAACTTACTTTTTACTTCAGTGTTACCAAAAACTGATTGGAAATTAGTTTCGGAAACAAAAGATCCATTTTGTGGATGTGTGGCAGAATATCCTACAAATTAATAAATAAATTTAACTTAATCAAATATTTATTTTATCATCTTACCATTTCCGTTTGTTACCCAAGCATTAACATTATTTGGTTGTTGTAGAACTGGTAATTGAAATGAGTTAATGTTTGGTTGAGGTTGTGTGTAAGCATCCGAAAATGGATTATTTAATTGTAATAAATCATCTGATGGTCTGCTCTGATTCGTGATATGCGTAGCTGTTGAAAAGAGATCCACTGAATGAACTGGTTGAGCGGAAGGAATCTGATTTGAAGCACTTGTGAAAAATGGATTATTCGCAGAATTCGTTGGTGAATTGATTTTATTCTGAAAAATAAGTTTTTTTGCTAAGAAAATTATTCTCTCCCTAAATGTAGTTTTGAAAACTTTATTTTATAGAAAAACTATCTACAGCAAAGTAATTAATCTAAACTCTAGATTATCTGTTCAAAACAAATTACAAAGGCATGGCGACCATTTTTATATTTTAAACATATAAAAATTCAGAAAAAGGTTTTAAAAATAATAAAAAGATTTAAAATAAAAATATAAAATAAAACCCCATGGGTCGCGTCCCAAGGTGAGAATAAGGGGAATCCCCGACCGTTACTGAACGGCGGGCAGGTTGGGCTCTCAGCAAGGTTAGTATCCAACCTTACCACTCTATCTAAGCTGCTCAAAGAATCAAACAAGAGCCTCGGGCAGATATTCAGATAATGAAAATGGCACGAAATATGAAGAAACAAGAAAGGATACGAAAGAACATAATTAAATTGACAGCGTGGAATATTATATTCTGGAATAAACAAGAAATAATACAACTGACAAGTCACAATAAAGGAATTTGCCTCCACAGCGAAATTAAGTAAAAAGTCAAATGAACAATTCAAAGAGGATGCTACATATTCACATATAGTAGTGTAGAAAGGCATGTACAAACATGAAGTAGGTGTGCCAAAATATAATAAAAACAAAAACAACAAATATGACATAGAATATGTAGTGTAGATGAAAGGACTATGAGAATTACAATTAAATTTGATGAAAAAATAACTGTAAATATAATAGAGTTATACACACCTAATACTGCAAGGGGCGAGCAGAAAGAAGACAATTCTATCGACCGTAAAACAAATATATACACAACAATGGTATGACTGATATAAGCTAACTTTAACGAAACACAAGCAGAAACCAAAACAAAAAGAATGTGAACAAGTACATTATTTTTAATTATTGTTTCACTAAAAAAAATTACCTTAAATTGATTCATTGCAGCTTCTTCTTCAGCAAGAGCTTGAAGTTTCAGGTTTTCATCAATTCCATTGGCATGTGAATCAATTCTTCCATTGGCCACCACTGTTCCAAAGCTAGAGCTAGTGGAAGATAGAGCAGTTACAGCTGAGCGTACATTCTTCTGATTGCTACATTTTTAATGGATAGGATTTGCACAATAATTATTGCACAGAGGTAGAGAAATAAAAAAGGATAAAATAAAGAAAAACAGAAAATTAGAAAAATCAAAATAAAATAAACCTAATACAAAAATTAAAACATTGAAAAAAACTATAAAATTTAAATTTCTTTAAAATAATGTTTAAATTAAAAAAATATATTTTCATAATGAGATTTAAATTTTTAACCTTTCATTAAATTCATATATAATGTGTACAAAAAGTCGATTTCTAATAACTCTGCAAGAAAATTATTCAATAAAAGTTATAGGAAATAAGTAAGCTAGCGATTTGCAATATTTTGAGAAAATACATCAAAATTACTTATTTAAAGGACAAATTCAGTAATTTATCCAGTTTGGATACTCTACCAAATTATAAATTCAATTGGAATACCAGATGCTCGTCGTTTATTTAAGCAACATGGCCAAACAAATTTTTTAAACGTGTCTTATTTAATAATCTCGAATTATCTACTTATTTTTATTTGGCAGATATCCAAGCCTGTTATGACATTACGCCACTTCTCATCGGATCTGTTCGCTACAATAAACTTAGAAATGAGCAGTTTTCAAAGTTAAATTTGTAAATTAGTAGATGATCCAAAACTGGCAAATATAAAGGATACAACATTTAAAAAATTAATGCATTTCTGATCATCCTGAATATTCAAAACTATTACAAATTGGTGCCTTAGTTACTTCCTAAAATTTTTATTTTAACCTTTTTCTTGTAGACTTATCGGAAAACCTAATACGGTATTAACATGTTACATTACTTTTTGTATGCACTTTACTAAAAGTAATGATAAGATAAGATATTTACCTAGCGCTTTGAGAAGGTGTACTAGATGCAGAAGATTTCTTTCCTTCCACAGCAGCTAAATGTTGTTCTAAAGCTTCCAGTAAGCTACTAGGAGCTTTTGTGAGATCAGGTATATCACCTTTATCAATTCCAACATTCTAAATATAAGTTAAAAATTATTTTTATTTAAAGTTAAAAAACATGATGAAATGTGTTTCAATAAGAGTAATTTAGAAAGTTTCTTTTTTAATGTAAAGGAAATAAAATAACAAAAAGTAATTATACTATTGGATAATATAACAAGACAATATATTATTTCTATAATCCTTCTGGCAATAATGAATTATGAATAATTATTTGACAAATATAATTCTCAAAAATAATTAAAAATTAATTACCTCTGCAACTTTTAAAAATTCCCCAACTCTATCCATTCTGACTAAAAATTTCTTATAAATATCCAAGGCTTCCTTGCATTGTTTTTTGTTCATATCAAAAAATTTTTCTGTAACAATTAAATAATTAAATTTGAATTTCTATAAACAATTCAATTTTCTTACCTAATAAGTTAATAATACCATTATTATAACAAGCGAATAATCTAATTAAATCTCTGAAAAGTAACATAAAGCTCATACTTATTACACCATTGGAAAGATCATTTGCCGAACAATCAAACTCAAGTAAAGCATCTAATTGGCTCTGTAGTACGGGTAATGTCTTTAATAATTTATCAGTGTGCATTGTTCTTAACATTCCGTCTTCATTTCTAAAACAGAAATAGTTAATAATTAAGCATTGTATGAATTTAATTGTTTGATATAATTATTAGCAGTTAAGAAAATATTTTTTTATCTGAGAAAAAATAAATTGCACATTAATTTTATATGTTACTCTTCTTTAAGTAGTAATTGGAATATATTACAATAAAGGTAATGCAATCGAATAGCCAATATAAATTTAATATTACATTAACGTTTAAATGCGTCATTATAGAAGGCAACCGCCGCAAAGCTCGGGCAACAGGGCACGATTGAAGTGTCCCTTTTTAATTACATTGTACTTACTCTTAACGGGTGGGCACCAAGTGTGCAAATATTGAAGCCACTAGACTACAGAGACATTTACCGGCGAAAGGCTGAGTAGGTAAAATTTGTAGACGGATACAAGGACTGTCGTTAAAAAA
>JARJDX010002667.1:0-11409 GCA_030264735.1 Gymnusa sp. GC000175
ACCATAATAGTTTTTATCAAATTTGACACTTCTTTGATACAATTGTAATGTTCGTTTGTTGGTTATTATAATCCATATAAACATATTAATATTCGTAACATAGTTCATTAATATATAATAATAAAAATACATAAATTTTTTAAATGACAATTTTTTGAAATTATTGTGGCGGCGCTGTAATCACAGAATAAACAAATCTTGCGATAGTTTGTTTCTACAAATACACCGCCACCTAAAATGTTTCAAGTAAAAATTATGTGTTTTTTTCAGTATAACATGAATCCGCAATAAAAATGCGGGTTCATATTTTAAATTTCAAAGTTGTCCCCTTTCCACCCATAAGGGGTATGTAGGAAGCTTTACTTTAGCATAATTGAATAGATTTTTTAAAAATATGAAACACATATATTTTAATTTTTATTTGAAAGTGTATTTCCTAAGATATTTGACCGTTTCCAAACTCTTTGTTTAACCGTTATATAAACGTAAAGAGCGCAATAATAATTAAACTGTAAGAAATAAGGTAAATAAAGGCACAATTTCCCGCATTAATAAAAAGAAAAAGATCTTTTAAAAATTTTATATCGAATTTCATAACTGTAACATTTTTGTTAAAGCAACGTTATCCAACAAATAAATTCAGGATTATTGCATTTATAGAATTTATACGTTATTAGCATTAGAAATAGGGTTATCGAAGTATAGGGTGGAGAGAATTATTATTCCAACAGCGGCTCTGCACAAGCTTGCATTTATTGAATAATCCTCAACCCATGAGGAAGTCGAAGCAGCTATGAATTTTGTCAATAATTTTAAAGAGGTGTTTGTTTTTATATGACACTGAATAATGCCACAAGAATTAAATTGAAATAAATATCAAAAGAAAGTTCAGCAACAATGATGTTTTCACAGTTGACATTATTTCGAATTGCCTCGTATTACTGACGAGAAATTACATTTACGTATAAAACATTTTTGAATTTTCTTAATTATTAGGAGTAAAAGTTATGACTCATTTGACTTTTTCTTTATTAAACTTTATTATACGTTACAGGTAAAATTTCAACTAAGGATGTTCCAATATTTCGATGTAAAATTTAATTATCTTTCTTTGGTATCTAAACTTTTTTGCAAGTGCATTACCTGTCAGTTTATAATTTAAATTTTAAATTTAGCGTCAGGCCGCCGGGGTACCTTTCAAAGTTGGTAGTCTTACCCCACTAATTAATTGTTGCAGACAGCTGCAAATTTAATTATATTTAAAACAAAATATTTCCAATTAGTATGATTTATAAGTCATTAGGCGTGTAATTTGTTATTTACTTCTTTTAATTAACGTTTATAATAAAGTTTGGTCATGATTCGATGCAAAATTTAAAGTCCTTTTATTTCGTGTATTTACTTTTTACGAAGATTCAATAGTTTTCATTTTATAAGCAAAAATAAAAAATAAAAATAATTTTTATATTTATATGGCTGGGAAAATTTATTGGTAGTTTCTCGTCAGTCCGCGCATCGAAAGTTCAATCGTATTGAACCTGAACGGCTCTTCAAGAACCGTTTGATAGTTGATATAAGTTTAAAAATTAACTTTGGTTCAAATGAACTGAAGTTTAACTGAAACTTGAACAAATTGTACTAAAAAGGCTTTATATATGCAGTCAATAATTTTTCATTCAACAATAAATGGTTTTCATCGCTTGGAAATGGAACCGGGATATATATTAAAGTGTATATGTATATGGTAATAACCAACAAAAGGAAGATAGATTTATTCAATAGAAAACCATTATGTATATATTAATATAATACGTCTAGATATTTTTAACAAATAAACAAGCAGAAAGACAAGTTTATAACTAGAAGTGACACGACATCTATAATGTTTATTAACTAAAACTAATATTTGTAAAAAACAATTTATTGATAATATAAATAATAAAGATTATTTTCACATACCCGCATTTTTATGAAACAAATATCACCCACATTTAACTATATTATAATGCTCTTTTGATATGTGTAATTGTAATATTTATTTACATAAATGTACTCACGTTCATCCTTAAATACTGATATGCTTATAAAAATAAAATTATCAGCCTTTGACCATGCTTAATAATATGCATAATATATTACATTTATAAAAAATAAAATTATTTAACATTTTCTTATTTTTATTTACCTTTATATAAAAAATAATCAAGGATAAACAATTAATAATTTTAAAATTATTAATACCTCTTCACTAAACTATTTTTATAAACAATAACATTTAAAGTATGGTAATACTGGACTTTATATACAATGAGATCATTTATGGCAAAGTAGAAGAACTTTCAATGTGCTACTATTTTTACCTGTATATTTCTACATTTAGTTTCATTTTTATTTTAATATACATACATCCTTTAATTTTTATATCAAAAGTAACAGATCAATTTAGGAACCATTTCTAGGTAACATACATATGCTCTCACCTACTAGTTGGGAATCTGACTTACATTTTTCTTGGTGGTCAATACATGTAGTCTTTTCATTCTATAAGTAGAATTTTGATAAATATTAATAATAAAGATCATGAAAATTAATAAATTTACTTGTATATTTCCATTGGAACTAAAGCTATATTGTTTTATGTTTTTAGAACATCCACTAGTACTACATCTACTAGTATTCCATCTCGAAGGTGTTTCGTGCCAGCTTCTAATATTGGTTCTGCATGTATGATCCTTATTTCTATCTAAAAATTTGACATAATAAAATTTTGCCACTATTTTATTACTATATACGACCTTGTACATTACTATTTTTATTGCGGGGCATAATTTCCCAACGAGTTCGACTATTTCTATGATTTATACCATTATTACATAAGGAACTACATGACATAGTCGTACAAACTGATGTTCTACCTCTAGCAGATCTAAAAGGTTATGCTTATGACTACCTCAAAATATTACTATACAAATTTAGAAAATACCACTGAAATAATAATACTGGAACGTGCTCTAGATACGCCAATTCGAGCCGAAACAGACAGCGACCATAAAGGGCGTGTGTCGTTGTCATGGAGTCCGTTCAAAAAGTTTTTGATATTGCTTTTAAATTAATATCATATTTTGAAACTTGATTATGAAACAATTCTTACAAATACGCTTACAATGAGAATTTTGACGTCGCGTGTTTTTTGCTCAATTGCGCATGCACAGTAATGATTAAAACCCCTTACGTTCGCTATCTCTCTCGACTTGCTTGTAATACACGGTGGTGTACGTTCCAGTGTTACCATTTGTACGTGCAAATTGATAAAACTCGAGCGAATTCTTAAAGGAGTGTAGAGACTTTGTAAAAAGGGAAATGTTTATAAAAAATAAATGTGTGTAAAATTTCAATGAATTTGGGAAGCTCGTTTACGAAATGTTATATAAATAGATTAACATATATCCTTATAAGAGATGTGCATATCAGACGCAAATGACACATTTGTGCGAAATAAATAATAATGCTGTGTGGAAAATTATTTGAAACTTTGAATAATTATTTAAATAAAAGTACTTAAAAGCTATGCAAAATAGATTAGGAGGCATAATCAGAAAATAAGAAATATGAATATATCATCAAAAGTTCATAGAATTATATAAACATTGTGTGACATCTACCTTAATGACAAATGAAATTATTAAAATAAATAAAAGTTTTTCATTTTTACTATGTGGAGATTTCAATGCGAAAATTGGAAGAAAGCAAGCGTACACACCAGTAATGGCACGACACGACACCCACAAATAGACTGGGATATCTAATGATGGTTCTCTGATTCCTTGTGGTGAATCGTATGGACCACATAGAAGTATATGCGAGACATGCAAGTAATGTCATTAATGTACGAAGCCTAAGAGGAGCATATGTTAATACGGACCAAAAATCTTAGTAAGAGCAAAATTGAGAATACGAATTTTTAACCAGAGAAACAAAGAAGCGAAAACTCTAAATAGGTGGGACATGGACAAACTAAATGATAAAAAAGCCAAAAATCTGTTCCAAAGATAGGTAGTGGAAAAACCTCCCAGAAGGCCGTAAGGACGACAACAATGTGAAAGAGATTTGGAGCACCATAAAAAGATCATTATCTAATGCAACCAACTGGAACCAATAGAAAGGAAGGATAAAAACTGGTTTGATAACTTCCACAAGAAGATAGGAACTGCAAAAGCTGGTTATACACCAAGAAGAGGAAATATCATGAAGAAAGATGACGACTCTCTAAATACAATTTCGTAAAAAATGCAGAATGGTATAACTTTAGGGGCTCCTTCATACCCGGAGAAATGACAACCTAAATACGCAAATGTACCATACAGCAGATTTTTTATTATTAAATTCGGAAGTAATCTGAAAAAAGAAAGAAATACCAAGTGAGTGGAAAAAAATATTATAGTTCCATTCACAAAAAAGGGAACAAAATAAGATACGCCAATTACAAAAGAATATTATTGAAAATTACGGCAAATAATATATTATAGATAATCATCCTACAACGAGTAACACCTTTAGTAGTAGACAGTTTTGGTCACTACCAGTGCAGCTTTGAAAGAAGCAAGTTCACAGTCGACCAAATTTTTCCTATTTGACAAATCCTAGAAAAGTGCTGGGAGTTTAACCAAAAGCTATGCCTTATATTTATTTGTTTTAAACAGGCCTACGATAGCCTACGCCTTCGGGTAAAATTGTGGCAGGCAGTGGCAGAACTATCAATCCCACAAAATCTAATTAAATTAACTCGAGACACTATCTGCGCTACTCTTGAATGTGGTTCTGGAGAAAGCTATAAGATCAGCAGATATCGAAATGAAGATGTACTACTGACTTTCGTGGATGATATTTTCGTGGTAGCTAGATCAGTTCTTACTTCTTAACATTAAACAAACAGATTATTTAGATAGAAAAGGAAGCCCATAAAATCATCATTAATGACCAAATACATGCACATATCGAGGCAAACCACAGAGATTGACTAGGCAAAAATGTGACAATTGAAAATTAATATTTCGAGAGAGTGAATACCTTTAAATACCTGAGAGCAAAAATAACTGCCGAAATTAATATTTAAAAAGAGGAAAAAATAGGTGGTCATACATAGTAAGACGAGGTCAGAAAACATAAAGAACAAAAACTAAGATGCTTCGATCAGAGAATCTTTGGACCGCTTCTCTGTTAAGATTCATTTGTACTACTGTGTCTACTTCGTAGACGTTTTTATACCACTATTTTGGTTCTTTTTATAACGCTGGTAATCCATTTCACCTGACCATTTCCTCGAGGGACTACAGCCTGATTAAAGAGTGTTCAATTTCTTTTTGAACACAATATTCTTTAAACAGATTAGACTTAAAAGACCCCCTTTATCAGTACTTAAGCGATGTATCAAAAATTCTTCTGTTGATTATCATGACAATTAATTACTTCATTCGCGTTCAATGCTTTGGTTGGCAGATCCACACGAATTTTGTAAAAGCGTCAATGACAATAAAGTACTTGTACAACTTACTTATACTCAACATCGGTCCGCGATGGTCAAGATGGTAAGTATGCAATGGTACATCTTCTTTTAGAATTGGCTTCAAATATCCTTCGTTCTTACTTCTTTTTTTCTTTGATAGCTGATGCAACAATATACGAACCGGTTTAATTTCTCATGTAAACTATGAATGTAAAATTTTGGTTTAATTTTCTCCATCATATTTTTTACTCCAAAATGTTCATTTCCATGTACTTCCAGATTATATCAGCCTGCGTGGCGACAGAAAGGACATTAAAGGACAATAACGTAGAAATCCTGGTTCAGACTTCAAAATTTGTTTAATGACACGAAGTTTTTCTTTTTGATCTTTCTGTTTGAACATGATCTTCAACAGCGGTCTTTTAACAACATGACTGGATAGCGACCTGAGTATTAATCTGCTTCGTCCATGCACCTAGTCGATGCTTTATCTCGTAATAGTATTTGTACATTCCTATAGCCTACCTAGCAACATTCGGCGACATGCCTTTTTTGATCATGGTCTTCTAAAATATCAATCGGTAACTATTTTTAAATTCAAGCCTAGTAATTACAAGCGAAGTTTGTTCAATGCTTTTACGACTGCCACAACTTCAAGATCGTAAGAGTGTAGTTTTTTCAGCTTATATAATGTACAGGACGAAAATCAATTTCTTATTGAAGTTTCTACAGTATCACGGACTTTTATCCCTCCTTGAAAGCATCCGTGTGAACCTCGGTGACTATCTTGGAATTAAAAATCCTTAAAACTGGTTCACTTGTTAGCAAATTCTTCAAAGCTTAAAATGACGCCTTTTTTCTTTACCAAATAAAAATTGCTGGTTCTTTCGTTAAAAAGTTTGATAAAGGTCTTGCTGTTAATGTGTCGTGTTTAATGAATTTTTGGAAATATTATAGGAATCCAAGAAAGCTTAGGATATACTTTATCTCTGGGATGTGAAATGCTCGAACCGCCTTAATTTTTATCTTCATTGGTGCAATACATGTTCTCAATGACATGACCCAGAAATTCTAGTCGTTTCTTCATAAAATTGCATTTCTTTCAGTTAATAATGAGTCCATTCTCTGCAGAAATTTCAAGAACAATTATCAATTTTTATAGTGCATCTTGATCGTCTTTTCCGGGAACAATAAAATCATCCATGTGTCAAATCAAAAAAAAAACATGAACCTTAAAAACCTATCAGAACAATTACACTATCCAAACGACATTCTTATAAACTCATATTGTCCACCTGGAATGACAAACTACGTATAATTTTGACTCTCCTCTTTCATTGGATCATAAAAAATCCATTTTTGAAATCTTAAATAGAAAATATTCGGGCTCCTGAGAGTGAATCCAAACAATCATCGATCAGCGGCATACGAAAATGATGCCGTTCAATAGTTTTGTTAAGGCGTCTCTGGTGGATACATACGCTGTGTTCCTTTTTTTGTTGTGTTTATTACCGGACTGTACTCACTCGTATATATAATTCCAGTCGCTAAGCACTCACTAACTTGGTCGTTGAGTATTTTTTTTCCTTTGAAGCAAGCCTTTGAGGTTTATGGAAAATTAGCGTTGTCAGACGTTAGTCAGATCTTTGTTTCCACTTTAGTATGAACTTCGGTTTTTGGTTGATATTCAGCGATAAGTTATTCAACTTTTTTCCTTACAATCCGAAGAAAACAACTACTTCGTTGATTTTTAGGCAGTTGATTTTTCTCAGCTCGGAAAACTCATAATTTTCTTCAGTCTCTTCAAAGTTCTTTATAATATTTGTTTCATTACACATTATTTGTATTTTTTTCTTTTTGTTTTGGCAATTATTGATCTCTATAATACCTCTTCTGATGTAAACTTTAACCTGTTTCAATTCAAGAACTCATAACCGATGATCACTGGATATGAAGTAGCGTTGGCTGAAATCATGTCTATTATCCCACTTAATCCCATCGGCACATGCACTATTAAATTCAGCGTTGGACTTCCACATGTAAGATACATCTGATATTAATTTGACATCACTTTCATTATCAATAAAAGCATTACATTTCACTCTTAAGTAACAACGATCGATTCATAGTAATTGAGATGGTAGCAACTTTGAAGATTGGTGGCCCCAATTGTGTAATTACCCAATTGTCAAGGATCTCAATCAAAACCCAGTTGTGATAAACCCCAATATGAACGGCCCGAATTGTCTGAGATATGTCCAAATTTATTATATCGGAAACCTGTAGGATCTTTGTCTTTACTTGCACAATTTACCGCAGCATGTTCAATCGAGCCACAATTAAAACAATTATCTTGGGCTTTCTTATACACAAATTTCATATTTATCACATCCTTTTCTTCAGTTCGATTAAACTGCTTTTTCAAATTTGACTTTTTGTTGATTCGAGTATAGTTTTTTTAACTCTTGAATCGTTTCTGACCCGTAGAGAATAGTCTTATTTGTTTCCTGATCTGCTATACATCGATAGTTTATTATATCACCGCTAGCTCTTCATCGATTTGCAAATGAAATTACTCTCATATAAGTGTTTGATAACAACGAAGTGAATACGAAAACATAAAAAAGGCAATACACAATATCGCAGCAGAAACCTTAGACAAAATAATCTGAAGATACCCCAAGATACTCTAAAATGTGCAGTCAAATTAATTTATGGTGGAGGCTCAAGATAGACATATGTAGAGAAAAAAAGCTTTAATACCAAGAATAAAAAAAAGCTCCATCATCAATTTAAATACTATAAAGAGCTCGTATTACTGGAGAGAATTTTCAGACAACGAATTTGTATTATGAAACAAATGATGAACTTAGATCTATAGAAGAACTTAGTGACTGTATGAGGCAAATTAAAAACACAAAGTCATCAGAGCCTGGGAAGATACCTGCCGAGCTATTTTAAATATGGAGATATAGACTGACTGAAGCAAGTAGTGATATACAAATAAATTTGCTGTATCAGAGTAACAAAAGCTTTAAAGCAATCATTTTAATAATAATAATTTCCGGCCAATACTCTTGGCAGCTGACGCCGCAAAAAAAACTTTTGTTAATACACTACTTTTACATTTATATTTACATTAATTGGTTATGGCAACGCAGCATAAAATCTTATATGTTTGAAGCAAGGAATATTTCTTACCTTAAATATTTTTCTCTACATGGAAAGCAGTACTTTAAATAATTATTCGTTGCGATATATATTAAAAAAGCACGCACATGTGGTTTTAACTCGGCCCGTACCTCGCTATTTAAGAAGCAGTACAATATGGCAACGAAAAATCCCTGAAAATAATAATTAAGTATTTGTCCTTTTTTAATTATAATCTTTAAATATATTTACTTGAAAACTTGCAAATGTTTGGTCTGTGAATAACCAAATAGTTTCAATGGTTTCGTTTTTCTTAATAGAAGAGGACATGCCTATTAAAAGAGCGTAATGAATCCCAAACAATGGTGCTAAAACTAAAGTGCTTCTTGCCCACTTTTGATATCTTCTTGCTTCTTCATAAACAGGAGCTTGCAATTTACTAAATATTACAACTGCAATCCTAACGAATAATATCAAGTTGAGCTACAAAACATTTGATTTATTGCGTAATTTTTTTAATATAATTTGTAAACTTACAAGAATTGAAACGGCTGTTGGAATTCTTATAATAAGAAAAGTTCTCTTTTCATCGTCATGGGTTGTCCAACACAATGTGTTTTCAAACAAAATTCTTGTTATAATCCAAGCCTTTGTAACCAATGTAGGCAAACCTAAAATAAATTTTATCGCATTAGTACACTGATTTAATTTCAAAATAAATATTACCCCATCCTAAAATAATATAAGGTGTTATGCTCCTATTTGAGTCTGCGAATAGTGCTCGAAATATTAAATTATGCAAATATAATCCTTCCATTAAGATCCAGGAATAATTTGCAGTTATAAAAAATTGAAATAAACTTGTTATTAATTTGCAACCCCAATTTCCTGACTAAGAAATAAGGATATATGAAAATTATAAATAATATTTTGCTTATAAATTTACCTCTTTATCTTCAAGAAAATATTTATGACCATTTAATAATTTTATATCAGAATTTAAACCAACTCCTTCCACAAATATTAAATCTTTTAAAAGAAATATAAATGCTCTTAAAATAAAAGAAGCAAATAAATGCATATGAAGCTTATTTCTCGGACAATGTAGTTTTCTAAAATTGAGTTTTTTATTGTACTTGTAATTAGCAATAATAAATGTACTTACTTGATTGATATCATTATAACAAAGGCTATAAGAAGTGTTAAAAACGATAAGGAATATCCTGTTCGTGCAATGGTTTTAATTGCTGGTAAATATGTCTGAAAAATATTATATTGTATTAACAATATTTAAACATATTAAAACAGAAACCTACTATAAAATAGTGTAAGGAATCGTTGTAGTTAAGAGGAACTTCAACTAAAGTTTCGTCACTTATAATACATTTTGTGTAATTGGTCCAATAAATTAAATTATCTCTTTTGTACCATTGTCCATCTTCCATGCACATTTTTGTTGCATTTTGTGACTAAAAATAGAATAAAAAATACTTGAATATACAAATTTTTAAATAAAAAATATCAATTGGGTACGGGGAAAAGTAGAGGATGGTAACAAAAATATTTTATGAAAAAGTTGGAGAATACTCGTATGAATTTAGTGCCACTAACGCTGAAGAGTTGTTCAGTACGTACAGGATAGAGAAATGGACATTTAATGTCACTTGATAAAGTAAGACAAGAAAAACGTGCCCAATGAGGATGTTTAATAGAGAAAAAAAACATTAGTATTGGTAAAGATATGGGGATTTATTACCGAAACCAATAGCATAGCTAAGGTCAATTCACCGGACAGAGCCAGTGTCTTAGGCCCACGCGCAATGTAAAAAAATGCAGATAATTTTGATGTACGTTCCATACAGCTTTAAAAATGTTCCGCATTAAAAACTTGAAAAAAATGCAGCATTTTTAACGGCATTTTAATGAGCATGCAGATAATAATGCATCATGTCATACGGCTCTAAGGGTGCGTTACGAATGTTTTTTTTTTAGAACTAAACAATTCATTCATTATGAGAGAACACAAAGAAAGACGGATGACGTTCTCTTTTTTTCACCCTGATTGGACGACATTCATAGTGAACTGATTAAGCTCTTAGATGAAAATAGCATCGTATGGCTAACAAATATTTTCAACAAAATAAACTCGAAAGGAGAAATCTTGAAGATATGGCTAAAATCTACATTTACAATGCTTCCTAAAAAACCTAGCGCAAAATACTGTAATGACTACCGCAACATCGGCTTGATGAGTCACCTGTTAAAACTAAGAATAATATACACCAGAGAATAAGCAAAGTGTGTAAAGAAGAATATATAAATATAAAAGAAATGAAGCTTTAAAAAAAGTTATTGATCATATATCAAAAAATTACACCCAAGGCAGTATTAGAAGATGTGAAGAAAAAATAGTCTTCCCCTTCACTGGGGCATTTTATTTTATTCAATAAATTCAAATGAGAATAGTGATTTCTTTTTTTCAACCACTCTTTTATCCATTTTTTTCTTTTAACCTGTCTTTTAGTAGCTATTATTATTCCAACAATGCCTTTTTGAAAATTATGATGATGATAAAGGCCAAATGGTTGGTAAGGGTCTTTGAGGTTTTGTAAGATGTCGATTATTATAAAACATAAAAACTCAAAGGATTGCCCGCATACTCAAGAGAGTTAACCAACAAATCCCACTTCCACGTCCTAGTAGACAAAGTGTTTGTCGCGTGGTCTCCGGGAAATGCAAGCATGCAATGGATGCAT
>JARJDX010002691.1:0-12975 GCA_030264735.1 Gymnusa sp. GC000175
TATTGTGTTCCTAGTTTTTATGTGTATGTATATGTATATTTTTTATTGTAATATTTTTTAACCTGACGCTACACATCTGTAATTGTTTACATCTACGTGAATAAATTAAATAAATAAAATAAATAAATAAAACGCGTTACATCCTATACTTTTTCAATTTTTATATTTTTTATTTTTATTAATTTTTTTAATTTAAGACTAGATATGTCAAAATAGTATATTATGCAACAAGTTTTATAAACGACACTTTAGATTCGAGCTTTAAGTTGAATAAACGAGTTTTTAGATTAGTTTTTAAAACGCGTTGTATGGTATACTTTTTCCACGACCAAATAGTTAAATAAAACAAGCAACTTCTTTTATTAAATGTCAATTTCAATAACACATACATGTAATGCAAAACTGACAAACGTCAAACTACCAACTTGATGTAAGGCTAGATATGTCAAAATAGTATATTATGCAACAAGTTTTATAAACGACACTTTAGATACGAGCTTTAAATTTAATAAACGAGTGTTTAGAGTAGTTTTTAAAACGCGTTGTATACTATAATTTTTCCACGACCAAATAGTCAAATAAAACAAGCAACTTCATTTATTAAATGTTAATTTCAATATAACATACACATATTGCGAAACTGACAAACTATTTAGGGCTAGATATGTCAAAAAAATAATCCAAGCCGTATTTAATAAAACTTTGAGCGCTTTGAAAGCGCCAAAAATAACCGAATCAGCGCCAAGCCGTATATAATAAGTAGTCGTATTTCAAACGACACTTTGCTTAATATATGTCAGTGCAAAATGTGATATTTTAAAGACGGGAAAAAAATAATTCAAGCCGTGTTTAATGAAACTTCGAGCGTTTTTAAAGTGGCTAAAACATCCGAATCAACATCAACCCGAATGTAATGAGTAGTCGTATCTAAAATGTCGTGCAAAATGTGATATTTTAGAGACGGGAGTAGAAAAACACAATTCAAGCCGTGTTTAATGAAACTTCGAGCGTTTTTTAAGTGGCGAAAACGTCCGAATCAACAAAAACACGAATGTAATAGGTAGTCGTATCTAAAATTTCGTGCAAAATGTGACATTTTAAAGACGGAAGTAGAAACAAAATATTACAGAACTAAACAAAGTTCTCAAAAAGTTAAGCGTGGAAGCGCGAAGTCATTGCAACTTTGAGAAAAAAATATTTGTATTTAAAGCTTTGCACTATATTTTCCGAAAACACGCTACTCGAAGGGTTATTTTCTTCAAAATTTTGATAATTTTGTTTAAAATTGCGATGATTTGGTTAAAATTGCTATGATTCTGATCAAATATATGCCATTTTTCCCTAAACTTTGAATGTTTTTCTTTTAAACTGCAATGATTTTATTTAAAGTAAGGTGATTTTCTTTATTTAAAACCATTAACATGAAGCTTTTCCTTTATTTATTTATTATTATACATCTGGTTTTTTATGTAAATTGCAGATGCTGCAATTAAATATAAGCATTTTAGACTCAATACCTACTAACTTACTCGATTAACGATTATTCATAATGAGATTGTCATAATAAAGTACCCGATTGAAATTTTTCATTTTTTTAACAATAAAGTGCACATGTCTAAACTTCATAATGTAACGAAACCAATATTTTTCAATTGCCATGTTGATCGCTATAGTAGGCAACCAGACGCACTCAGTTGCCTATTTTAACCCCATAGGGGGCGTTGGGTGTATACAATCTGAACGATATTTTTTGGAAAGGAATGCGTGTATACTTAAGTAGCTTCAGCGCAGGCGCAAGGTCTTTAGTGTCGCCATTATATATGCTATGGGTCGTGCGTGACTTATGCAGAAACTACTCTTGGCGACATGTACTTTGACGGCATAATTTTGTTTCCATTTTTTTCTATCGAAGCATAGTTCCTCAACGATTTTCGTCGCTTTCGCCAGCTTCTCCTCGCTTGTACTCTCTTTCCACGTTCAGGTGGTATCAAACTTTTCTAGGCCATCTGTTCTTTCTATTCGCTTATTATGCCCAAGCTATACCAACTATTGTCTTTCTATTTCGTCTCCAATAATTTGTGTTTTACCCATCGTTTTCGCTATATGTATATTTTAATTTTTTTCTAGACTGGATTTCCCGCAACTTCTTCTTAGAAATTCCATTTCTGCAGCCATCAACTTTTATTTTTTTTCTATTACTGACGTCCCCACACTTCTGCTTCATAAATACAAATGCTTTTCACTATACTTTTGTAGATTCGTTTTAAAAAGTGTTGGGGACAAACAGCATCTTTGTCGAAAACCTTTTTTTGTTAACATCGCTTCTGATAGTATTATTATACTCTCTAGTGGCAATTATTAGTGCAGGTCATATGTCTAGCTGTTCCATTGCGATCGATAGTTGTGTTCTTGGCACGCTGTCGTATGCTTTCTTAAGATCTATTAGAGCAATGTGTGTTTCTTAATTTCTTTGTAACTGTTTTTCAAGAGATATTTTAAAAGTGAAGATATTACCCGTCGTCGATCTTTCGGCTCTGAATCCTGCCTGTTCTTCTGGCTGTTTTTTATGTCTTCTTTAATTACGTTCTAACATTGCAACAATCATTTGGTAATTGTTGGAATAATTTCCATCCCCCGTTAGTTTGATGGGTCGTCTTTCGGTTATTTCTTATGAGTTGTGGTTATATAAAAGAATTTTTCATTCTGTTGGGATATTGTCTCCATTTATACACCTTTCATATAAATCCTTAAGTATGTCTGTTAGCATTGATGGACCATGGGTAATAAGTTCAGGATAGATACCTCCTGGACCTGGTAATTTTCTTGATTTGGTCGTTTTTGTTCCCGGTATTGGTTATTGGCGATTATTTCCGCGCAATTCCTAACTTTGGGCTCGTATTTCAGCCTGAGATTACCATTAACTAAGATGCCTTTAGGAGGTAGTTTCTTCCGAATTTTACCATTATTTAGGGTAAAACCAGAAGCTTTATTGAAGCGAATATTGGTTTAATCTCTTTCAATACTTCTTTTGAGGTCATGAGCTGGATATGTTCTTGTCTATCAAGGATTTTTGGATCTAATTCACTTAACGGGTTTCATATGGTTTGAATATGTTTTCTAAATTATTCGCGAAAGTATCAGCATTTTCTTAATTGCTTCTTATCTAGGATGTTTCTTTGCGATTTGGCGGCATCTGATTGATTTATTTGAATTCTTGCAATTCGATGAAAAAGTTTTCGTCTATAACCTACGCGAATGATAGCAGAATTGTTGCACACGGAAAAAAATTGGACGAAACAAACTCTAACTACAGCTACAGAACCTAAAAACAGAAAATAAGAAATGGTACAATAAATGGCGATTTAAAATAAAACCAACGTTAAAGCAACGGCCAACTAATTTAGAACTCTCACCAGCGGTCAACAAGGTATCTCAATAGGAACAGCAACCAAAATTTATAAATTGATATGCAGACTCCTTTTAGAATATGGCAGTATTATTATACAAGCAAACTTTAAACCATCAACACTCATAATTTTAGACGTTGCAGAAAAAAGTGCCCTACGAATTATCACCAAGATCCGACATCCCAAAAATACTCGCCATAACTCACCCAACCATCTCCTCCTAGAACAAACCAACATAACACCTATTACCATCCGAATCCAGAATAACACTACAAAATTATGTCCAAATCACGCTTCTTAGACATTATTCATCTTTTACTTCATCACTTCCATCATTAATTCTTCGAAAAAGTCCCCAACACGTATCCTATATCTATACCTCTATACCGAACAACATAAATCCCATAACCTTGCAAGTATTTTATCCAGAGCTGAAAGGCTGCGGCTGATGGCCATTTGAAGAATTTTCGAAAATCGTTTCATGTCGAAGATAAAGGGCTTGATTTAAAAAAAAACAATATTTATCACTTTCAAGATTCTTAATCACAAATACTGCTGAAAATGACTACCCCCAGCTATGATGCATCTATCCAATGTTATTCTCATTGGCTGCCGGACTCTCAAAATACCAGGGATGTTTTTATTATATTACCCCCTTTTACTAGCCAGTTTCTTAAATCCTCTTACTACTGCAGTGTACACCAATAACTTTAAATGGCCCCAAAGGAACAAATCCAAGGGATTTAAGTCTGGCGATCGAGCCGGCCATGAGTGAGGTGGATTCTCAGCCAATTCAGCGATCTTTATATGTTGCGTTTACTTTCAAGATTCTTATTTACAAATACTGCTGAAAATGACTACCCCCAGCTATGATGCATGCATCCAATCTTCTCCTCATTGGCTGCCGGACTCTCAAAAATATCAGGAATGTTTCTTATTGTATTACACCCTTCTATTATCCGATTTCTCTAATCCTCTTTTTACTGAAGTAGTGTACACTAATAAACTTCAAATAACCCTACAGAAAAAAATGCAACGGATTTAAGTCTAGCGATCGAGCATGCCATAAATGAAGTGGACCCTGGGCCAATCCAGCGATCTACATATGTTACGTTCAAAAATCGCGAGCAACCAAACTAAAATGTGGTGGTGCACCATCGTGTATAAACCACATTACAATCCTTGTTGCTATTGGTACATTCTCCAGAAATCCAGGTAGTAATTCTTCCAAAAAATGTCGCCGGTAAGTCTTCCTGGTAGAAATACCGGTCCAATAAGACCCACAATTCTAACCCAAACGTTTAATGAAAATTGATGTTGAAAACGATCTTTAAGTGCCGCATGCGGATTTTCATCAGCCCACACATCGTTATTATGAAAGTTCTTAGTTGTATTTCTTGAGAAATTTTCTTCACCGGTAAAATGAATCAGCTTCAGTAGTTGCGAGCTTTGAATGACTGTTTGCAGAAGCCATTGACAAAATGCAATACGTGAAGGAAAATCGGCAAGAACAGGTTCCTGAACGCGTTGAATACGGTATAGATACAAGCCCTGCTGCCTCAAAATTTTCCACACAGTCCTGTTATTTACATTGAACATATTTGCCTTTTTTTATAGAAGTTCCTGGATCTTCATCTATTATGTTTAACACATATTCTTCTAATACTGCTGTTATTGCTATGTTTGGTCTAATTGGTCCTCTATTTGGTTTAAATGTGCTTGTTTTATGAAAACGTTGTTAAATACTTTGAAAGGTTTTTTTATCAGGAACATGACGATTGGGAAAATGTTTACCGTTCAAACTCTTAGCCTCTACCATTCCATCCATTAGGAAGTCCATACATTAGTCATCTCGGCGTTCGTATATTAGAGAGCTTTACTAAAAAATGTAGAATTATCACACAAAAATACGAAAAACAGTCAGCTTTGACAACTGTATAATAGAGTAAATGATTTAACAAAATGGAATAAACTACGTATAAAATCTGCTGTTTCATTTCGAAATTATTTTTTTTTGAAAATCTAGCCCTGTGTCTTTGAAATAAAACGATTTTTGAAAAATCGTTTAGGTTAGGGTATAATTATTCTTAAAATAGTTCAAGGAAAACTCCCTTAATTTGTGCCGCATGTTCAGTATACACCCTGTATATTGTAAATTAAAATTTTTATTTTTATTTTTAGCAGCAAAACGTTTGAACTCTTCGTGTTCAGATTTGACCATAATTAGTCTGAACACAGACGCCGAAGACACATCAAGTGATAAAACGGTAAACCACCTCGTGGGAAAACAAAGGGTGTTACCATTCATTCCCCCAAGTTTCCCAGGAAGCGGAAACACCAATCATCTTATTAAACCATCAGAATATCTAAAAAGTATCAGCGATAAAAGATCCTGTGCCTCTTCTGTAAAAAGTGGCTCCGAATGCGAAGAATCTTTGGTCATTTTGGAAGAGAAAAAAATTATTGAAGTTCCTACACCACCACCCATAGGTCCACCGCCACCTCCACTTCCAGATTTAAATTTCCCAGGTAACATTTAAAATACAAAACTATTAAAAATAATGTTTTACATAATTCTATATTTTGTAGAGCATAATGCCCAAACATTAAAGTTGCAACCGCAGGAAGTTACGGAAACGGCCAAGAAAAAGCAACAACCACTATCGGCGATCAGTATTCATGATCTAAATTCCGTACAACTTCGAAGAACTGATAAAATGATTGCATCAAAGACTTTCTCGGCTCCAACGCGTAGTATGAGTCTTCAGAGTCTTCAAGGCGAACCATTTTTAGCCCAAAAAACTGATCTAATAGCCGAATTAAAAATGTCCAAAGATATCACAGGTATTAAGAAGATGAAAATTGAACGCGCCAAAGTCGAAGAAAAACAAGAAAAGGAAATGTTCACAGAAATCACCAAACAGTTTTCCACCACCAACTTTGTCGAAAAGGTTAAAGTAAAGACAATTTTCCTTCCGCGATTATTCCAATTATTTTGTTTGTTTTAATTAATTATTACTTCCTTTCCATAGATTCCTGATAAGGACAATACTGGAAATGTAATTCCCGCTTGGAAAAGGCAAATGCTAGCGAAGAAAGCCGCCGAACGCGCCAGAAAGGAATTGGAAGAGCAGATGCAAAAAGAAGCGGAAGAAAAAAGATTACAAGCAATTCCACAATGGAAGCGACAACTTATGGCTAAAAAAGAAGAGGCTGAATTTAAAATGAGGTTTGAATTTAAAACATTTGAACGTGTTGCAATTTAAATTTATTTAAGCACTTTTTCTAGACAAACCCTTTACACACCCAAAGTGGAGGAACCCAAGACCGTCAAAGTGCATGATACCAATGATTGTTACAAGCAACACCAACTTTATATGGAAGAACAGAAATTTGAAGATATCAACAATAACAATGAAGTCAAGCATGAATATTATGAGACAACGAATGATGATGATTCTAATTCCGAAGAAGAAACCAACATAATTCCTTGGAGAGCGCAATTAAGGAAAACCAATAGTAAATTAAATTTATTAGATTAATATATAGTTATAAGTAATTTTTTTCATTAACGTTTATTTTTTAGTTTCACAAAATATTTAGAGATATTCTCAAAATTAAATTTTTTTTATCAAATTTTAAATTCATTAAATACACCTGTATTTATTCCTATAAATCATAAATATTATTTTTTTATTATTATTATTATTATTATTAGTTAATAAGTTTACATGAGTCATTTGTTATTTTTAAGTTATTGTTTTGTTTTATTTTTTATTAGTCGTATATTATTGTGTTATTGTTATTGTTTTATTATTACCATTATATTTTAAAAGTAAAATTTTTAATCAAATCGCCAGATTCTGCTAAAACATTTTGGTATAGGAATTCAGCAATTTGAAATTATTTTGTAAATAATATTCATTTATCATTCTACTTTATTATTTTATTGTTTTGCTTATTTCTGATAGCTTTGCTTTATATATAAATGTTGTATGTATATTGTATTATATTGCAAAAATATAGAACTTAAGATTTAAAATTTATTTAATTTATTCATTGATGTTTTTAATTTACTTATTAATTACACATTATTCCTATTACAATTATCTTTGCAAACGATCCTGCATTTGAATTTTGAAAAAAAAAACTTTAAATACTATACCAACTTTTTTCTTTATACATAAATTAGGGTTGCCATCTTAAAAAAAATACATCAGGGTTGTTAACTTTAAAAAAAGAAAAAATTCTTTAAAATTAGGGTTACCACCGTATTGTATTTAAATTTTGTAAGGTTATCCGTTTAAAAACATACTAATTTGCGTATTACTAAACATATGAGTAAGTTGGAGCTGCGATAAATGACTAAAGCAGCGATAAAAGCAGTAAGAGAAGCATTGAGTAGCACTCTTGCTGCTTCTATGGGATGTTTACGTTAAAGTTGTGAATACAGCAGCCTCAAGTAGTACAACCGAAGTGCCACTCGAACATTAAAAAAGAAGAATGCTATAAATTATTATTTTGCTACTAACATGGAAGACCTACAGGAACAAGTGAAAACAATAACAAAGCATAACCTGTTTATGGGCCTGAACCTCAACGGGGAAAAAACAAAATGGCTTGTGGTAAATAAAAACCCCATAAATACACTGTTAAACCTGACAGTTAGAAATGAAGGACTGAAACGGGTCAACTCCTATAAGTATGCCACGTGAATGACAAATGAAATATGACTCCGGAAATTAGAAGCCGCATAAAACAAGAAAACGTTCACTAACATGAAATAGTTCTGACCAGCAGCACTTGTAAACTCAGAAGTAGGCTATAATAATGCGACGTCTTTAGAATTCTTTTCTACGGCGTTGAGGCTTTGACCCTTACGGAGGCCATGTGTAGGAAGCTGGTTTTACAGAGAGTTATTAAACAAAAGCAAGTATTCAACACCATAAAAAGAAGAAAGCTGCAATACCTCAGCCATGTCGTCCGTAATGATAAATACCGATTGCCACAAACTTTAACACCAATACCAAGGCCGGCGCAGAATATAATGGCTCAAAAACCTTTAGCAATGATACAGGCAAAGTACAAGATACTTGTTCAAAAAAGCTGCAGATAAAATAAAAGTCTTGCAACTGATCGTCGACGCCCTAGGAGGGTAGGACACATGAAGAAGAAAATAAAGCGTAGCAGCATGAATTCTTCCGATTTCTTTATTAGTTGCTTAATATTAAATATTTTTTTCCCCATGTATTCAGGTGGAATCTAAAATTTCAAAAATCTCTTACCCCTCTGGTCAATTATCTGCAATAAGATCTTACTCCCGTGTGATATGAGGAATATTGTTGTGTAGTTTTTCACTGTACGTGGAGCCTTTTTTGTAAATTGGGACGAAAATTGGCGTGCACCATTTGTTAGGTCAACGACCCTTTTACTATATCTTGTTGTATATTCTCTTATTCCGATCTGAAACATAGGGCCTACACGAAAGCTTGCCATCGTGTCCAACGATTTGAACTCTGACCACGATTTTTTACTGTTTTCTACCTCCTTTAATATCATCCTGCGCCGAAAAAAAAAACGGACTGAAAACTTTCCAGGCGCTAGAAGAGTAGTTCGGCCTTGTATAATGTTATACGAGGTTATATTCAGTCCGGTTTGTCCGGCGCAGGATGATATTAAAGAAGGTAGAAAATAGCGGAAAATCGGGGTCAGAGTTGTCTTCGTGTTGGTTTCTATAATTCATTTGTTTAGGATATGCAGATGATTAGACCACAGCATCCGATCCATTTTTGGAAGCAGTTGGCACGCTCTGTTTTTTATGTAGGGGATATTCTTTCCTTAGCCATGCGCCGGAGAATCGCTGTCACCTGACTATTAGCCACAGTCTTTCTGACTGTATTACCCAGGGAGCTAGCGTTCAGATTTGGTGGGTTAACTTGGTCGATCTTCGAATTTAAGGTCATTTTTTGGTTATTTATTTAGGTACACCTAAGGAGCTGTGTAGCTCAGTGGTCTATGCATCCGACTGCTGAGTGCAAGATTGTGGCCCACAGCATGCAAAACGTTAATTTAAATATTTAAATGTCCAACACTGCCCCAACCCCCCAACCCGCATTGCCAGCGTGTGGATTCATGGCTAAACACCTTCTCTGGTCCGGAGTTAGATGAGAAATGATGTAACTCCAGTGGTTCGGAATCCACGCTAAACTGTAGGCCCACCAGTAATGTACATTACATCTCTGTATTACAGGCAGAGAAAAGGCTATGCGCCAGATGTGGCGTCCTAAAAAAGCACGAGTATACTTCACAGCCCACCCCACCTGCTCCTCACATATGTTGTGCATTACTTTAACTTTCTGCCTCCCAGCGACTTCAACATATTAGCTGTCATCAATACCTTGAAATTTTTTTAACTTCATTGTTTTGTGGCTCTATTTCAGTTCTATAAAATCTGGTTCCAAGCTTGTGATCTGTTCATTTATTATTCTTATCTCCTTGTACAATTCCTCGCAGTATTGCTATTGATGTTGCTCCAGTCTATGATTTCTGAGATTGTCGATCCATCTTTTTCGAGGACGTCCTAGTGACGACTTATCGTAAGGTGGTTTGTACTATACTTCTGTTATCCATGCTATCTACAAGTTGATTCCATTCTTTACTTCTGCCTGTTACCCAACTATTAATGGTGTCTAAGCTGCAGCTGCACGTTTTAATTTCTCTCACTTTGTTATAGTGTTTTACTAGCAATCCTGCGCAATACTTTTATTTCCACCGTTTCTTAGTTTTTGATGTTTCTGGTCGAAACACCGTCGTAAACGTCATAATAGGTCTGATTGTTGTTTTATAAATCTAGACTTGGCATCAATTTCCAAAATTTGTTGCACCATATTGTAGTAATATAGTATAGTCCGCCGAATTTTAGCAGTTCATTTGGTATTTCGTCTTAACCATTATTGGTTTTTAATTTCTACAGAACTAGGGTGAGCCAATTTGGACCTTTTTATCACAATTTATCTCTGGCATGGTCAGTTCCCCTCCTCTGTTATATGATGTGTATAAGTAAATCCGTTAGATATTTCGACCCAGTTCTACTTTTTATGTGGGATTTATAGTTCCTCCAAATAATATCCTTCTTATAATCGAAATACCCTTCGCTTTTAGATGTATCTTCGGATCCTACGTTTAGCACCTTTCGCTGTAGTACTATAGTTTCCTCCAGATTTATATCGTTCTCGTACAGGCTTTCGTAGAATTATTTCAGTATACCTAATATTTTTCCCTATTTGACGTTATTTTCCGTTTTGTCTTGAAGTTGAAAGTTTTTTTTTTCTACCTCTCATGTTTTTTCTTCTCGAAACTTTTATGCGATCGTTGTATGTATTTATAACTTCTTTTGTCGTTATTGATAGCTATAGAAAGTTCTTTATTCATTGTGTTTATATCCGCTGGGTTTTTCCACTCTTTAACTATCTCTCCTTCATTTTTAGATTTGTTTTTCCAATAATTCTTTGTTCTCCGCCTCTTTTGTCTAAGTTATTGTGTCTTCCATTCGGTTATTGTATGTATGTTTTTGTCTTCTGTATTCGGTTATTTTGTCAAAATTGCTTATTGTCTGTTATTTGTAGACTATATCTTTCCTCATTTGTTGTGGATTTTTATGTTAGCTCTAAATATTCTTTGCTCACTTTTAATGTTAGAAGTCCTTATGTTTGTCATGTAATAGTCTACCTCATTCTGGGACTCTTTCATGAACATCTCTGGTTTCTTGAAGAAGAAGGTGTCCATTTGATGGAGATTTTTAGTAGAAAGATCAGTAGCATCTGGCTTCTCTCATTTCTATTTGGATTGCCGTAGTTCACATATGTTGATCTGAAAGGTCACTTTTTTTATCCACATATAATTATGAAAGATATTGGTTTGTCCTTGGTGACTCTATATCCTTGCAGAATATATCCATTCTATCATATAACTTAATGTTGCTGCATAGACGATTATTTATATCATAATTCGATTAGTTGGCTTCCGCTTACTATATATCACTCTGGTGGATATTGCTTCGACAAACAGTAATTTGTTTGACAGTTCTTTATTGACAAAGAAGCCAATTTTTCATACCAATCCCTAATTTTCTTCTTATGGTAAAACAGGTTACCTGATTTTAAAGTTTCCAGCTTTTCTTTCCTTCTCCTGACTACGCTATTCCGAAAATGTTACATTTTATCTTTTCCAGTTGGCTCTCTTTTGATAGTATGGTACAATATTTAAGATTAATCTTTTTTTGGGCAACCAACATAACCAAAAAATATTAAGATAGCAATGAACCACATCTAAATCTACTAGGCGTAGATTTCTTTCGTCCGTCCCGGTCTTTGAAACTTATGAAGAAAAGTGTTAGTCAAATGCGTTCATAATCCTATTAAAGAAAAGTATTGCATTTTTATTTAAAAAAAATTAATATAAAATTACCGCAATTTACTCTTCATCCATCGGGTTTTTTTTGCCTTGCATTTTATTTAGTGACTTGGGTGTGCTTGCGTTTTTTACGGTCAAAAATTTATTTTACTCGTGGAACCTCACTGTGTCTATCAGTTTTCTAGAGTCTAGGCCAGGGGTTTTCAAACATTTTAAATGTTGTACCACTTGAAAACAACAAATTACAAAATGTACCACCTATGTCTAAGGAATTAACTAAGGAAAATTTAAACGTTTTTCATTAAAATTTAGGGTAAAATTTGTGCAATTGATATCAAAAAGGACTATTTATATTTCTCAAGTAACTAAATATTTTATGTACAGCTATGTACATTAAATACATTACTGTTACATGTAGCACAGTTTGAAAAACCCTGATCTAGACGATTAAGTTCGTATGAAATATAAAAATAAAGGAAAAAGAATTATAGATACTTTATTATTCAAATTATTAATATAAATTTTTAAAATATTTCAGAAATAAATGACACACAAACATAATTCAAGGTGTCGGTAGAATTTATTAGAATTTTATAAATTCCTTTTGGCACTAACTTTAACATTGGCACATCACCTAAATTATACTCGTATCCATGAAGCTCTAAGCGATTGTTGTGATACTGAAATGAAATATAATATATTGGTTTAATATTTAATAAATAATCAGCGATTTAACCGACAATTCCTCGCCTGCAGATTAAGCGCTTTCACTGAGTTCATCGTTATTTTCCGACTGAGTAACATCGCCACCAATAAAATAAATGAATTGTCAGTGTGCCAGGTTTTTTATCTCTGCCTAAGAGATATTTGTAATGTAAGTAGTGTTTATTACTTTGTTCAGTTATTGTAGGTAATAAAATAACCGTATTAATGTAATTTTATTATTGTATTGCAACCCGTACCTTACCCCTAAATTTTGTAAAGACAAATTTAGTTTCGTTACTAGTACACACCTTACTATATTCTAACCTATTACAGAATTGTTGATTAAAAAGAAATTTTTTTTTCTTAAGTTGGCAAGACTAATAATTTTTTTTCTAAAACATTTGGTAACCCTATTTTATATGTAAAGGAAAAAGGTGGTATCTCTAGGATG
>JARJDX010002734.1:0-19526 GCA_030264735.1 Gymnusa sp. GC000175
AATTTTATTAACTACTCTGTGAACTTGCTCGATAGTTGCGTGGTTTTGCCTGAAGCCAAACTGGTGGTTAGGAATAAGTTGACTTTCCTCCAGAATTGGTTAAAGTCTTGTCAGGAGCATCTTCTCAAATAATATTGAAATGATGGGTCCGTAGGATTTTACGTCATCCGGCGCCTTTCCAGGTATAACAATAAGAATAATTTAATTAATTTTCCATTGGGAGGGGATGTGGCCAGTTCTTAGGATTGCATTGAATAGCTGAGGTATGTAAGTTTTTCCTTTGGCAGGTGGTTCTTTTAGTATTCTGACATTTTTGAGATCATATCCTGGTGATTTTTTTGAGTTTAGTTTATTGTTAATCATTGCTTTGATATCAAATTTTTGGAATTTTTTGATCGAAGTATCAATTTTGGCTGGAGCTTCCAAAAATTTGTATATTTCGGATTCTTTTTCCGGAGATATATTGATTCAAATGGTGTAAAAACTTTAGCCAGGTGTTCTGCGTTTTCTAGATCTGTTTTCGTCCAAGTGCCACTAATCTTTTTTATTGGCTGAATATAAGTTAAGGGCCTCTTTTATTTTCTTGTAGCTTTTCAGAGAAAGTAGTTTCATGCTTCAGTTGGAGTTAAATTCTGTAGGTATTTTTGTATTCAGTTGTTCTTATTTTTGTTCAAAACTTTCTTAAAGACTTTGATAGATTTGTTCGATTTGTTTTTGTCTTAACTTCTTAACTTACGCTTTTCAGCAGTTTTTATTTTGATAAATTCTGGCCATTTCATCTTTTTTGTATAAATTTTAGCCGCCGGGGTGGAATTCCACGCGGCTTGTTAGATTGTTTAATTTAGTTTTTCCACTGCCTTATCAACAATTGAATTTGAAGTATTCATTTTTTATTAAAATTTTTTGCTTTAAAATCCCGTCACTTTTTTCGCGATATCTCGAAATATATTTAAAATCCGATTGAAGTACGCTGACCATTTTATCAAAAAATCGTTGTTAGGTCAATTTTTTTGGTTGAATAAAAAGGAAGATATGAGGCTTGAAAATATGAAAATTTTGCGTTTTAAAAAGGTCAAAAAGTTTACATCCTTAGTTGGGGTTGCTTATTACTTGATTTTTTAAACTTTTGTCCAAATTTACTTAATAAATTAACATTATTTTTTAAAATATCTGGAAAATTCTTTAACCAATTTTAAATTTGTTTTCGTAAGTAGGTAGGAAGGCCCTTGGGCCAGACAGCTGCCAAGGGTAGGGAGGAGTGGAAGGGGGTTTAAGTGGGGAAAAGGTAGGGGGAGTGGAGGGGGTTCGGGTGGTGGTAATATTTAGGGGATGAATTTCAATACGTTTTTTTGGCTACAAAATAAGCTCTTCGGAGATTAATATTTCGTTTCGACGAAAAACCAAAAAAAAATTTTACTTTTGCTCATTTAAGGGGTTGTAAAATGGTTTTTACTTTTTTCTCTCCGTTTTAAATTTTAAGGGTTGAACTATTTTAAAGGAATATCATAAATCATAATTTTATAGTATATTGTTGCAGTAACATACCAGTCATTGAGTTGAAATAAAATTTTGTATTTTTTATTTTAAGGGTTGACCTATTTTAAAGGATAAAAATTATAATTCATACTACTATAGTATTATTGCAGTAACATTCTAGCCTATAAGTTGATATAAAATTTAAGAATAGTACTTTGTATATATAAATTTTAGAGCGGATATTATTTGCTGATATAGGTAACAAAATATGCGAAGTGTATATAATTCCATTCGAAATGAAACGTAATCAACAAAAAAGTAAAATATTCTAAAGAAGCGTTTCCTATTCTTATTTATTCATGCAAATAATTAGTCACATTCGGTGCATTGTGCTGTGCAGTTTAGTTTTAAAGTAGTTTTTTTTGTGTTTCTCTGCAGCAAGTTAATTCTAATAGTATTAACTGCAATTAAAAAATTGTATTTAATTTCACAATTTCTGTTTTATTTTTTTATTATCGATTTTCCAGCTCTTGCTAGATTTTAATTAAAATCGAATGACGCGTTAACTACAATGATTGATTGTTTTATAGTTTGCGTGAAATATTTTTTAATTGCTAGTTGAGATTAAAAGTTTTGTTTTAATAAGATATATATTCTTATATATAAGGAGATATATTACTTAAGATGCACCGAAGGTTTTCGATTAATTAATCCTAGACTTCATGAACGTTTAATTTAAAAATACGCAGCGTTCTCGCTAACTTAGCTTTATTAGCTTATTTAGTGATTTATATGTTCGAATTTTATCAGAAACCTCTGCTATTTGCTTCCACTTAAAAGCCACATGAACGAACACGGACATTTATAGCACATACTAAATTGTAGATTTGAAAGTGCACAAATTGAAAATAAAAAATATTGAAGCTCAAAACGTGAAAATAGCGTTTGAATTGACAGTTTATTCATTCATTGATTATAAAAGTTCGAATGGTCCAATAAATCCCAACGTTTTTTGTAGGTGTATATATAAATTTTCACATATATAAAAATCATTTATCTCCTTTAAAAGGACATTTTTTGAGTTATATAATCCTAGACTAGTGGTTTGTGTCCAGAATACAAATTCTAGCTTAAACCAAATCCCGATATTAATTCCTTGATTAATGTTTTCTACTAACGCTTGCACTTTTAAAAAGCTTACCGCATACACCAATTGTTTACAGCCGCCAAGTTAAAAAAAAACTTAATACACATAAATATACATAATATTACAACATAACTTTATTTATTAAATCATTTTTATCCTTTGAATCTTATTTCCCTAAATTGCATCTTAAAGTTTCGTTTTGACATCTCTCTTTAAGATTGAGAGACCAATTTAGTATACTAAGACCTGTCTTACTAATAACTTACTGGATTAATTATATAAGATATGGGTTAAATAAATGTCAGAATTATATAACATACTAAATAATTACTAATTACTGAAAATATAATATATTTAAAAATTCATAATTTTGGTAAAATACAAATGTTTTTTAATAATTAATTGTAAGTTTATATGATAAGTTGACGACCATTAAAGGGGTGTCTTATGTTTCAAATTTAATCGTGAATGTGAAGCTTTGCATACCTATACGTGGCATATAATGTACCTAAACATGGCATCTATTTACATACACAGGGGAAATAATTTATCAACACAAATGATATACATGCAGTAGATGACCCTATCTGGTTCTAGCAGCTAGTTTCTTTTTTTCCACCGCTTTGGTTACACCTTATTGTTATTTTGTCGAAACTTTTTGCTTCTTCTTGTTCTTTATCTTTCTTCTGCCTCATCGATGTTGTAGTCTCACTTGCCTTTAGTATCATAGTATATCTCTGTGCATAGCTTCGAGAACCATTCAAATGTAGCCTTTCGAATTTTCCCCTTTTTCATATTCACTTGTTGTTGCTGCTCTTCTATTAGTGATCCTTACCTTTAGGGTGAATGAATCTCGAAATACAAACTCAAAAAGTGTGTTCATATTTTTTTGTTAGTCAAAATGGTAGGAGTGGTTCTGAAGAGCGTTTTTGGTTCATTCTGGGCTCCAAGAAAGCATAATATAAGCAAATTAGAAAGCGTTGTGGAGGGTTAAAGAAAGCATTTTTAGTTTCTTATGGGCTCCAAGTAGAATGACCAGTTAAGGTAAACCTAAAATTTTTAAATAAAAATTTTAGCGCATAAAATTCTGCATCCAAATTAATAAAGAGAGGAAGTAAAAATAGTAATAGCAAAAAGAAGGTGCCATCACTTCAAATATACTTACGTATTTACTTTTCTTATATTTGACATAACCATATTTCGTTATAAAGATATATCTGTCTGGTCTGGGTTTTCACCGCTGCCAAAATAAAAAATTAAAGAAGATTAAACTGCACTCGAGATTTGCTACCAGTATATAAAATTTGAATATAAAATTTCATTTTCATTGATGTGGACAAAATAAGCAAAATTAGCGTTTTATAATAAAAAGTGGTCGTAGCTTATTTGTGCGTTGCCTGCTAAGCTGTAAGTCTAGGTTCCAAATCCTGAAAAACCAACATCGGAATTTTTTGACTTCCCGCTCGAAAGACCACGGGAAAACACCGAGGGTGCATGCTCCAGAATAACTTAGTAGTTCGGAACCCACATTAAACTGTAGGTCCCTTGCTTTTGTGTAAAGCAGACTAAAACGCACAACACGAAAGTAAGCGGGAAAGTCGCCAATGCTTGGTAACGAGTATGCCGCTACAAAAAGAAGAATAAAATGTATTGGGAGTGGTTTTTAATTTAATTTGGGATTCAAGAATAAGTAGTATAAGTGAGGCAAATTCATAAAGCATAAGACAAGTTTTAAATCACGTATATGAGACTGACCCTAGAATAACGGAAGAGGAAGTGATCCTTGCCATCAAATCATCGAAAAACAAAAAGTCCCAGGACCGTATGAACTACCAACAGAGTTACTGAAACTGATACAAGAAAATCAAATTTACTTATTACTGGATTTACTCAATAAAATCTACAAATCTAGCATAAAACGCCAGACTGGTTAGTATCAGCATTTATCACTCTCCAAAAAAAAAGCATATGCGAAACAGTACGGCGACTATTGCACAATCAGTCTAAAAAACCACAAAGTGAAAATTTTCCTCAAAACAATCCAACATAGAACCTATAAAGAACTGAAAGAAGATATCGGGGACGCGCAATTTGGATTCCAAAGTGGCTACGGAACCCAAGAAGCACTCTTCGCCTATGTATAACACATTAGTTCAGAAAAGTCTGGACGTAAATCAAGATATATTTGCCAGCTTTATCCAATACAACCAGGCCTTTGATAAAGGCATAGCCAACCTATGGATATACTAAATTCAAAACAGCTAGTTACACGACATATAAGAATAATATCGACACTTTACTATAACCAGGGTGGTAGCTCAGCAGTCTAGTCATCCGGCTGCTGAATGCAAGGTTGTGTGTTTTCGCTCCGCAACATGCAAAATATTTATTTAAATATTTAAAATGTCCAACCTGCTCTAACTCCCCAACACGCCTTGCCAGCGTGGGGTTTCATGGCTAAGAACCTTTTCTGGTTAGATGATAAATCATGTAATTCCAGTGGTTCGGAATCTACGCTAAACTGTAGGTCCACCTATAATGTAAGTTGCCAGCGTTACAGGCAGAGAAAAAAGTGGTGTCCTAAAAAGCTGACACTATAACCAAAGAGAGACAATAAGATTTGAAATTCAAATTAAATGAGGAGTAAGCCAAGATTGTGTGCTGTCACTGTTATTATTTAAGGTCTATTCGGAAGACATAATAAAATAGCGCTAGCAGAGGAAGAAGATTAATGGGAAGCCGATTAACAATATAAGATTTGGGGAAGACACGGACTTAGTGGCAGAATCACTGGAAGTTCTTTAACAAATCCTTAATAAGATAGTAACATCTAGCGAAGAGAAAGGGCTGACGCTTAATGTTAAAAAAACACAATTTATGGTAATCTAAAGGAAACAAAATGTGAATGGTAATATTTACATCCCTGACAATACAATAAACCGAGTACACAATACTTAGGAACAAATATCAATGACGGCAATGATGCTAAGCAAAAAAACAAAATTAGAACTGGAAAGGCACGAGCAGTATTTGTAAATATAAGAAATATTGTAAGTCGTCATCTTAAAATGCGGCTGGTTAGGTGCTATGTTGGTTAGGTGCTATGTTACTTCTCTACGGATGACCTTGAACAAGGCCAAAATGACTTGCGTCATTTGAGATGTGGGTGTACGAAGAATACAAAGTAACAAATGAGGAGATTTTGTGACAAATGAAGAAGGAACGGGAAATTGCAATAACCATCAAAAGGCGAAAATTAAAATAGCTGGACCACGCCGTGGGGGTCAGAAATACAAACTACTTCAGCTGATTATGCAAGGGAAAATTAGGGTAAGCGAAGTGTTGTACAGCGCCGCATATCGTGGTTACGAAACCTGAGCCAAGCTCCGTAGCGGAAACGGCACTTAAAGGAAGTTTAAAAATACTCCTTTTCGCCCAAAAAGTTTAATTATAATGCAAAGAAAACAAAAAATATATATTTTTTGTAGACTAATTTTACATACGTAATTTCTTAAAATATATTTCATTTTTTTCAATAAAATTAACAAAGAGTTCTTAATCGATAACCCTATTATATTTGTTTATATACAAAAACAAACATTTCTTGTTATGTGTAACCATTTATTGATATGTACATGTGTGTAATGTAAAATCAATAAAGCTTATTATTAATATTATTATTTAAATTTAAGAAAGCATAAAATTCACACCTAAAATATTTTTATATCATATACTTTTTTCAGTGTTAGACCAATACATGTGGCTTACGCATCACAAAAGGGCTCTTGGCTTTCTGTAAGCCTTTATGAATATATTTGATATTTTCAAAAATCATCGATAAAGAGGGTTTTCAGGCTCTTCGATCTAAAGCCACTCTATCGTTTAAACCCTTCAGTTAGTGCTTGTTCATAAATTCATAAATACGTCACTGGATTTAGGTCTTATAATAAATCAATATTTTAAAATCTGCTTATTATTAATTTAAAATTAATTAATTCATAATAATAAATTATTATTTTAATAATAATTTTATAATTCACGTAAATATTAATTATACTTGTAATTAATATAATTTAAAAAATATTTTATATTTATCTCTGTTATTAAAATAATTTTAGTTAATTAAAATACAATTGCAGGTATTACATCAAAACAAAAATTGTTTAAATCAAATCAAGTCAAAATAAAAAAAACAGGTATTGAAAACAAAATCAATACGTTATTTGGTGATTGCGTTATTTCTGTATTTTGAGTACTACGACAAAAAAACAGTAAATCATAAATTGGTAAGAAAATAAAAAAGATAAAACATTTTAGCAAATTACAGTACACGAGTACACCCTTAAGCATAAAAATATTCATATTTAAATAAAAAAATTTCATTTTTTGTAAATTACGAACAAATAATATATTATTTTAAAGCAACACAGCAAGCAAAATTTTAAATATTTTTGGTGTTTCTTTACGTATGGTTAAAAAAAATTAACAATTAACTAAAACTTGTTTCGTTTAAATTTAAATAAAATTAAGCACAATAATAACGTTTCTTCTTCTACCGGTGCCTTATCAGTTTCGTACGTTGGCTACCAACATAGCCATTCGGACTTGATACGTCGTCGTCGTCAGCTTTTTATGACGCCACTCCTGGCGCATACCCTCTACTCTGCCTGTAATGGCAACTTTCATTACAGGTGGACCTACAGTTTAGCGTAGATTCCGAACCACTAGACTTACATGATTTCCAGACTTTATCCATTGTTGGTCTAAATAGTTGGAAAGAACTATTTTCGGTATTTGCTGTTCTTCATTACATGCCCCAAATATTACAGTTTACGTTGCTTTATGATGTGCTGTACTTCTTTTTCTTTTGCCATTTTTCTGAGAACTTCCAAGTTTGTAATGTATTCGTGAAATTCGTAAAATACGCCGGTAGATCCACATTTTAAACGCTTTTTTTATACTAGCCTTTCTCAGATTTCAGGCCTCCGCTCCGTACAGCAGTACAGGGAATAAATTTTTAAATGGTTAACATTAAAACCAATTTATTTTATGCTATATATTTCCTTCCAGAATCTCAGACTTAGATCAAGTATTTCAGCGGAATTTAAAGAAGGTAAAAATAAGGTAATTAATTTAATGAATTTAAATAAGAAACAAAACACGTTTCGTAGGTAAAGTAATTGTTTACAATTTTCTGCAAGTTTCTTTAAGTTGCTTTATTATTTTTCAAGTTGTGCGCAAAATACGAGATAAATTCATTGAATTGATTACAAGCATCAAGAATTTATATGCATTTCATTTTAATTCTGTAATCTAAATACTAGAAAAAGAACGAGTTGTTACTCAGTAGCTATGGTTCTTTGTTGTAGAGCTGAGAGTTTTTTAATATCTATATACTTCTCTTTTGAGCAATTTTAGAAATCTTAAAAATAATAAAATTTGCCGAAAATATATTTAAAATTTAAGTTGGCTGTAAATAACTGCAAGTTGTGCAGTTTTTAAACGAACTTTACCTGGAGTAAAAATTTCGTTAAAGGCTTTACTAAGGCGGTTTTTAAATTTTTATTTATTGCTTTTTCTGGAAAATTTAATTTTTTTTTATATATTTAAATTTGCCTAAAATAAGTAGAAAAATTAAAGACGTTGAAGTTGGTTTCAAATAATTGCATCTTGTACAGTTTTTAAACAAGCTTTACGACAAGTAAAATTTTCGTTAAAAGCTTTACTAAGGCGATTTTTAAATCTTTATTTATTGCTCTTTCTGGAAATATTTAAATTTTTTTTAATAATTAAATTTGTCGAAAATACGTTCAAAAAATCAAGACGTAGAAGTTGGTTCCAAGTAATTGCATGTTGTACAGTTTTTAAACAAGCTTTACGACGAGTAAAAATTTTGTTAAAAACTTTACTAATGCGGTTGTTAAATCTTTATTTATTGCTCTTTCTGGAAATATTTGAATTTTTTAAAATATTTAAATTTGTCGAAAATACGTACAAAAAATCAAGACGTTGAAGTTGGTTCTAAATATTTGCATCTTGTACAGTTTTTAAACAAGCTTTACGTCGAGTAAAAATTTCGTTAAAAGATTAACTAAGGCGGTTTTTAAATATTTATTTATTGCTCTTTCTGGAAAATTTGAATTTTTTTAAAATATAAAAATTTGGCAAAAATACGTACAAAAAATCAAGACGTTGAAGTTGGTTCTAAATAATTGCATCTTGTACAGTTTTTAAACAAGCTTTACGAAGAGTAAAAGTTTCGGTAAAAGCTTTACCAAGGCGGTTTTTAAATCTTTATTTATTGCTCTTTCTGGAAATATTTGAATTTTTTAAAAATATTAAAATTTGCCGAAAATACGTACAAAAAATCAAGACGTTGAAGTTAGTTCTAAATAATTGCATCTTGTACAGTTTTTAAACAAGCTTAATGACGAGTAAAAATTACGTTAAAAAATTTACTAAAACAGTTTTAAAATTTTTGTTTCTTTTTTTTTAGCGAAAATACAAAAAATGTCGTTAAAGTTGGTACTAAATAATGCCTAGGCAATTTGTTAAACGAGCTTATCGTGAAGTGAAAATTTTGGAAATAGTTTTTTATTTTTTATTTATTGCTAATTTTGTCAATTTTAAAAAATATTGCCAAAAATATAATAAAAAAATCAAAACCTTAAAGTTGGCTCTAAATATTTGCAAGTTGTGCTGTTTTAAAACGAGCTTTACGTGAAGTGAAAATGTTGTTAAAAAGTTTTTGTAAACAGTTTTTGAATCTTTACTTGCTTCTCCTTTTGTCGGTTTTTAAAATATTCATAAATATTAAAGCAGTGGTTAATTAGAAATATTAAATTATTGATTAAAATTTGATCCCTGTCTTTCTTTCTGTTAAGCTAATCCTGAATCAAATTTTGGAACCCTTGCTTTTAGCATGTAAAGGTTTTTTTGTCTATAAAGAATATAATTAAAATATTAATTAATTAAAAAAGGAAAAAAGATAAGGCAACTTGATCTTAAGTTATTACAAACATATTAATTAAAATTAAATGCCGATATCAAAATTAAATGACATACAATCCAGATTTAATGATAGCACGTTACTGCTTTAAGTAAAAAATTTGTTTTAATTACATTTTAAAAATTGTATGTGGTTTTCATATTAAATTAAAAATCAATATTTTAAAGCGTTTAAAATGTCATTAAATTTATTTATTAGCTTTTTAAATCTAAAGTATGCTTTAAATGGTCACAAATTAAACTAAATCTGGTCAAGAACACTCACTATCGAACGATCAATCATATGTTTGTATCGAGATGTTTACGTGCAGATCACGCGTTGAACATTGTTTATTGTATTGAAAATAATAAAGTATAGCTTATGTTGTTATAAGGATGTACATAAAAAGTTTGACAAACTTAACTTGCTAGACATTCAAATGTTCATCATAGATATGAGTGATTATTCCTTAGTTCTAACTTTAATCTCCTCCACAACTATTCTTTCTGATCTTCTTCTTATTTTACTCCCACCGGAAATTGACATAAGATTTACAAGATTTCTTATTCCCTCCCCTTCAAATCTCTTCTTTTCTTTTGCTTTCAGTCCTACTGGATACCGAAGTGGATCATGGCCAACTTACAAGCTTTTATTTATCTTGACTTGTACCGTTTTTGAGTTAGTGAGGTATTAAGAGAGGTCGAAAAACAGACACCCTGTATGAAGGTGCCTTATGCGTTATAAGAGCAACCCTACAAAATACCTATATTGGCATACAAGGAAAAAAATTGCAATAAAATAAAGAATTGCGTTGCAACCCACATAAAGTGATATTAAATATATGCAACGTTTATAATGGTAGATGAAAAATTTTATATTTGTTTCACTATAAATTCCAAGAAAACATTAGAGCGTATGACATATACTGAAACAATAATTAATTTTATTAATTTTTTCAAACAATTTAATATTTGTGTTTAACAAAACATTTAGAGAGTTTTTAAGTGATAAAATTTTTTAAATTAAAGTATTTTTTAGGAATTTCATTTATTTGATATAAAAGTTATTAAAAGTAATATGAAGAAAAATATTTTTATTCTATTCGAGAGAGGAAGATTATTTCATGAAAATGTATAGTAACATTTATTATTAAAGTTATATTAAGGAAATGGAATCAAAATAATATTTTGAAATATAAAAATAGTGCGCGCGCGCGCGGGTGAGTTTCAATTGTTATAGAGAAAAATTTAGATGCGCAATATATAATATAAAATATGCATTTACTGTAAGCATATAATAAAATAATTGTGCAATGAACAAATTACTTAATTTAGAATTTTAGCTTTCGCGACTTGAGTCGATGTAAATTTTCTTATTATTTGTACACTTTAATAAATAAATGTGCAGTACACTAGTAAAAATGTGGAAAATGTAAAGAGCAATAAACTTTTCAATTTATTGCTCTTTAATATACAAAAATATAAAAATTTTCTACTTAATTGATAAAAATGTTTTTTTTTGAAAATTTTTCCATTTTTTGGTCATTTTGATATTCTTCTTATAAGTGTGTACTATTTGCTAGTTAAAAAAAAGTATTTATAGTTGTATTTACTGTTGTATAGACCCCCCACCCACCCCTATCAGTGTGTACTACTTACTGTTTTAATAAATAATTTTAAATATTGTATGTCCTGTTGTTTAGACCCCCTACCGACCCCCAAATGTGTGTAGAAGTTCCTATTTAGGTAAATAATATTAATTGTCGTATTTGCTGTTGTATAGGACACCTACCTACCTCCATAAGTGTGTATTACTTGCTGTTTTGAATAAAAGTATTATTAGTTATATGTACAGTTGTATAGACCCCCCACCCTCCCCTCTTAGTGTGTACTAGTTACTGTTTTAATAAATGATATTAATTGTTGTATGTACTGTTGTATAGACCCCCCACCCGCCCCTCTCAGTGTGTACTAGTTACTATTTTAATAAATGATATTAATTGTAGTATGTCCTGTTGTATACACCCTCACCCACCCCTCTCAGTGTGTACTAGTTACTGTTTTAATTTATAATATTATTTCTTGTATGTACTATTGTATAGACCCCCACCAACCCACCCATCTCAGTGTGTACTAGTTACTGTTTTAATTTATAATATTATTTTTTGTATGTACTGTTGTATAGACCCCCACCCACCCGTCTCAGTGTGTACTAGTTTCTGTTTTAATAAATGATATTATTTGTTGTATGTACTGTTGTATAGACCCCCACCCACCCCTCTCAGTGTGTACTAGTTTCTGTTTAAATTTATAATATTATTTTTTGTATGTACTGTTTTATAGATCCCCCACCCACCCCTCTCAGTGTGTACTAGTTACTGTTTTAATAAATGATATTAATTGTTGTATGTCCTGTTGTATAGACCCCCACCCATCCCCAAATGTGTGTAGAAGTTACTATTTTAATAAATAATATTAATTGTCGTATATACTGTTGTATAGGACACCTACCCACCCCTAAAAGTGTGTACTAATTGCTGTTTTAATACATAACAAATAACAAATAATACTTCTTATGAAAACAGCAAGTAGTACACATTAATAGGGGTGGGTGGGGGGTCTATAGAACAGTACATATAACAAATAATACTTTTTATGAAAACAGCAAGTAGTACACATTGATAGGAGGGGTGGGGCCTCTATAGTACAGAACATATAACAATTAATACATTTTTATGAAAACATCAACAAACATACATTGATAGGGGTGGGTGGAGGGTTTATGTGCCACGTCCTCCTAAAACGTTGGCTACCATCACAGCTAATTTAATTTTATTCACCGCAAGTCTGAAGAGTGTACTTCAATTTACACCACAACAATCGGGCAAATTCTTCAACCATGATGGTTTTTGACTTCCTGGACTGCGTTTTCCAGAAATTTTGTACTAAATGATATTCTGCAATAGTCTGTACTTCACGCTTCTCATTACGTGTCCGACGGATTTTAACTTTTTTTAGTTCAATGGTGTATAGGATTTCTGTGCTGTTATTTGACGGTTAAGTATGTCCATGTTGCTTATCTTATCGATTCATCATACTTTCAGGTTTCTGCTATGGCACCACATCTCGAACACATCAAGTAGCTTTATTTCATTGCGCTTTATAGGCCAGGCTTTTACTCCGTAAAGCAAAATTAAAAATACATAACGGCGTAGCAAACGAATTCTTAAAGGCAGTCTAAGGTCTCTAGTGCACAAAATCTTGCTTTTTTCTTTTAACGCTGTGAACAATATTCTATACGTGACCTGATATCCGTCTGATTTGTTATTTATTTAACGACAAAATAATTGTCTACAAACTTTCTTAACGCAATTTAACATCAGTCAACTCATCGCTCATTTTCACATATTTTATAAAAGCATGTTGAGCACGCTTTTGAATTAAGGTCCAGGTTTTTTAAAAATTTCTGTTCAAAGTTGGAAATTTAAAAAAAAAATTTAAAACGCACCTGAACAGCGCTTTTAAAATTATTTAAATACTCTGCTAGGGCTATTTTATAGCGTTAAATTTATGAAATTTATTTTACTGGCAGAAAAACCTCGGTCGCTAGCAGTTTGTGGTGGTTGTGGTTTATTGAAAATATAATGTACCTGTAATAATGTAATTTCCATTATTTTATATTTTATGGCAAAATGGATTGAGAAAACGCACAAGGGTGAACTGAAAAAATTTACAGCTGGAGAACGAAAGCGACAAATAAAATTTCGTTCATTCCGAACGCGCATATTTTAAAAAAAATCCAGTTAAATCATGCCCATTGTTAAACTTTAAGAGATATTATAAAAGCGCGAATTTTATTGAAATGCAAATTAAATCACCCTGTATAGTTGCATGCATAAAACCGATAGCCGATTTAATAAAGTTTTGATTACATAGCGAAGTGCTAATAAGTTAGTTAGCGATTAGAGCCACTTATAACGAACGTTCATTTCCAATCAATAGAACTTTTAAATTGGGCAACTTTAACACAAGAGCATCCAAAACAAACATCATTATTAATTATAGCAAACAAAATTAAAACATTTTACTAAGCGCTTCCCTTTCATCTATTCTGCAAGCAGTAAAAGTGAACTGAAAATTAGTTACCAATTTTTTTTTATGGTTGCCATTTATATTCGTACTAAAAGCGCAATAAATTTTATTGATAGATTTTCAACACTTTACGTGTGACAACTTGGACATATCACATTAATATCAAATTCTCCAAGGATAAAAACAAAAAGAAAACATATTTTTTTACATCTTGCCTTAATTAATTTTTCAAACCGATTTAAAGTTTTAACTCTAACCTAATTTAAGCCAAATTATTTTTACATTATCTTTCAAGAGCATTACTCGAAGTTAATTAAAGTTTGTTATTAAAATTATCTTTTCAAACGCGTTTAAACATAAAAAAGGAGTATAAAATCAATCCGGAAAAATTGGATTTATATAAAAAGAAATTGTAGTCGTACAAATCTTAGCTGTAAGTAAGAAACATGCACGAGAATAGAAATTTATGTAGCTTTACAAGAATTGTAAGGGTTTCTATGTGCAGAGCATCTGTAAATATTTAGGTAATCCTTTCTCAGATAAAAAAAAATTGCGTCAACGTACTACAAAGAAAGTAATAAATTTAATTAAACTAAAGTTATTTGCTTTAATTATAATTTATTTGCTTTAATTTTCAATTATTTAAATTAAATTTTAGTTTTTAAATTTAAATTTAAATTAAAATAAATAAAAAAAATATTTTTTTGTAAATGTAAAATGTGGTTACTACCCGGATCCTCTACTAAACTACAAAGGGGTTTGAGAATGTTATCGATAGAAGGACCTGGGTTAAATTAAAGTATTACTCTTTATTTGCAGTTTTCCCATAGATTCTTTTCTTTGTATACTGTTGTTGGTTACACTATTTGCTCTCACCCACATTCATCCATTCACCCACTTAAATTCTATTCTAGGACCTTCTTTCTTTTGGGACTGACCCCAAATTTTATCATATACATACAATTGTTTACAAAACTACAAATTTTATTGCAAAATAAAATTATCTACAAACATTTTTATAAATAAACGTAATGCTTAATGTATTAATGATAAAATAAAATAGGTATTACAGGGTGTGTCAGTTTTTTAGCACATTTATTATTCTTTTAGGGCAAATAAATCAATGTTTTTGCAAAATTTGTTTTAAGATTATAAATTTTCTGCTTAAATGAATCTAAACTTTCGTTATTTAATTAAGTTACTATATCGTATTTTTATGTTAATTTTTTAGGTTAATTAATTAGTGCAGCGTATTTATTCATTTTCATAAATTTATGAATATTTACCCATAGTTAAATAAACATATAAAGTTTGTATAGTGAAGTTGGAATTGAATTCATTTGACCATTAATTCAATACGTGATATTAATATTCAAAGCGACTAACTCTAGGCAAAAATTATGATGAAAAATGTATGCAGTATTGCTGAAAATCTATGACAATACAAATAAATTTCCTATATTTTTCCTCTTGATTAAAGAATTAAAATAATTTTAGCAACATGTTTGTATATCAAGCTTTTTGTTATGTTTTTAAACCAAAAATGTAAATAATATCTACACGATCCTTGAAAAGTAATTTTATTATAAATGAAAAAAAAACTAATTAGAGGGACTGAAATAATAATTAATAAAAGTAAAAACACAATTTTAAAAAATTTTATTAAATTTTACGCGCTGGAAACTCAAAAAATTTCATTTAAATTTGAGATCGAAATGTCCAAAAATTGAAATTTTTCTAACAAATATTTTTAGACATTATATGACACATTGGAAAATTTTCATGTTTTAGTATGTTATTAAAAAATAAATTTTATACATTTAATGAAAATTGTGTTAAATTTTACCCGCTGGAAACTAAATATCAACTAAATATGAGATCAAAATGTCCAAAAATGGAAATTTTTCAAACAAAAATTTTTAGACAATAAATGACACATTGGAAAATTATTATGTTTTAGTATGTTAATAGGCAATAAATTTTATACATTTGATGAAGGTTTTATTAAATTTTACGCGCTGGAAACTCAAGAAATATCAATTAAATTTAAGATCAAAATGTCCAAAAGTGGAAATTTTTCCAACATACAATTTTAGACATTAAATGACACATCGGAAAATTTTCATGTTTTAGTATGTTATTAAGCAATAAATTTTATACTTTATATAACTCGGAAAATATCAATTAAATTTGAGGTAGAAATTCTTCAAAAAACAATAAATTATGTATCATTTAGCCATGTTTGTTTATTATTGATGTATCTGTAATTTGCTGTAAAAAATATAAAACAATGCTGGTAAGGTCACAATGAGATTTTTTAATTCACATATTTAGGTGGCCCTCCGCAAATGAATTTAAATCTTAATCTCTGCCGTCGAAAAAGTTTGGACATTACACTGTAATGTATTCCTGTCGTATGACTCTCGTATGTTCTTCATCCATGACGTTTTTCTTCTGCTTCGACTGTGTTTGCTTCCTTGTATGATTTTCTGCAGTAATCTATATTTCTGCCCTCGCATAACTGGTCCAAAATATTTTAGTTTCCGTTTTTGCGTGATTTCGGTGTTTTTATTTAGGAGTGCATGTATTTTGGTGTTGCGGACTCCCATAAGACTCTCAAAATTCATTTATAGCATCATAGTTCGTTTTAATGTTGTTCTTGTTAAGGCGACACCTTACAATAGAGTAGAAAATAAATTATGATCGTAGTAGACCAATCTAAGATCTCTAATACACAAAATTGCGTTTGTTTTCTAGTCCAAAGATAAAAAATTCTAAAATCTCAAGATTTGTGCATCTTAACAGCCAATGCTGAGTTTATTATGCGACAAAATATTATTTTGTAAATCATTTTGTAGTTAAAACATTTTTCTACGATTCACTGTAACGCAATTATGTTTTTTACTTAGATATCGAACCCGTTTTTTAATTAAGGTCCTAGTTTTCCAAAAATCCTTGTTTGTCGCGAATATTTAGTCTACATTGGACAGGTAGAAAAGGCTATAGAAAAAAGAAAAGTTACGCGTTATATCGACCAGACATAAACCTTAATCGGTCAGGAAATACACGAGTTACTAAGAACACCACAAAAAAGAAAACCATAAAAAAAGTTATTAGTAAGCGTAAAATCATAACTCCATCATAACCTGTAGAAGGGTTAAGCTTAAAGCGAGAAAGAGGGAGAGAGATAAATCTCTTATAGGATAGTTGTAATTATTAAGTAACAATGTTAAATTATTTTCATAAATTTTAAACAAATTTTATTTGTTGCATTTTGCTAAAAATTGCAGTTTTTTATATATAGGTTGTGTTACTCTTTTAAACACTAACTTTGCAATTTAAAGTGTACAAATTGATTGCAAAGAATTTTATCAGGAAATAATATTTAAAGTACTTTTTGAAATGTTACATTACTTTGAAAAAGTTATTTGGAAATACATTAAAGAGGACGTTGCTTCGTGCAATTTCAAAAAACGTGCTTTTAAATGAAAATAAAAGATTAAAAAAAAATACGCATTCTATCAGAATATTAATGAATCATAAAATAATTTGACAACTTTATTTAAAGCACCCTTAAAATAATCCCATGAGATGTTTCTGTACGTAATGAATTGATTTTATGGTTATATAACGAGACTTTTTGTACAATTTAATTATATTAAAAACTGCTTCAATTCATTTAAACAAATTAGGGTAAGCGAAGGATCAAATATGGTAAAACCTCAGAGGTTTGGTTTTTATTCCAAAATATAAAAAAATCACGTTTATTTTAAAGATCATGCCACAAAGATGAGATATAGGTAATGTAATTGATTTTTTTTTATTTGCTTGCGTTCAGTTAATAAGGCAAAATTCTTTTAGTATATAAAAAGGATTTTAAAGTAAATAGATGGAAAGTGGGTCGCTTCCGCTTAGTATTTTGAGTATCGTAAGCAATTTATAATAAGAGCTATATGATAAATTATTAGTGAATATTAAGATGCTCATATAAATCCTTGTCTTCTCTTATAAACATCAACTTTGAATCCTAAATGCCAAGTGATACAGTAACACTATTAAATTAAAAGCTTCTTAGAAATAAAACCTAGAATCTTATTTATCCTTATATTCATATTAAATAGAAGATAAGTGGAGTAGGATTAAATTATTACGTAAAACATTTAGCTATAAGTTTAGTGCACGATTTTGATTTTTGAATAACATAAGAAAATTTATTTCAACCTGAGCGAGCAAATAGGTAATCAAAATGCTACATAAATAAGAATTAAAAAAAGGAAGCCAATAGACATAACCGAATACACGCGTTGAAAATTGAAACATAAAAAATATTTTTATTCCTTTTAACAGTCTTGAATAAATTTTGATCATAAAAAATGTAATTTAGGCGCTTCAACTAGATTAATCATACTTTTAAGTTATAAATTTAAAAAGAAGGAAAAAATAAATTTACTCTGATGCGTATGGTAGTATAAAATTTTATAGTACGAGTTGAAATAAAATGTGAAACGAACATTTTTCTGTTTGAATTGCAACGTTTTGATGCTTTTTCGCCAAGATTAATTTGTTTTTTTACTGTGAAAAAGGCTTTAACACTCTCATAAAACAGACTTCAACATTTCCTGATCTTTATATGTTTCTCTTATAACGATGTTTATTATACACATTAAAAATATCGCTACTTTGATATAATGACACAATAAAAAATTTACTTACTTTTTCAATTAATCGCAAATAGTTAATGAATTAATTAATTAATTTAATTTAAAAATACAAATTTCATTTAAAAAATGAATGTTATTTAAGTTTATTTTGCTGAATATCTTCTACTTCCAGTATAACCTTTTACTAATGGAGATCGATGACAAAAGTTTTGTATTTAATATATAGGGTGCTTGTGTCCTTTTTTATCTTTTGTTATGTAGGCAACACACAATACAGTTGTGTGTGAAAGCGACGCTACTAGCATACGGCATGTAGAATGCCATGGCAACATAACATTCGATAAACATAATTATTCAATAAAGTATTTTTGCTGAATCAGACATTATTTATTTTTATTAACCGCTCACCAGACTGCAACCCTGCAAATTACTCTAACACTACAGTTATTTCTATTATTTCTAAATATATGCCCGAAATCGGGAGCTTTTCTCCCTATTTAAAAACTTTTCAAAAAATTCATGCGTTAGTGAACTGTTCCGTTGACTATATCTCTTTATGAAATTTTAAATATCTTCCATAGATCCACATAATTTCTTTGTCCAGATGCTACTTTTCTGTTAGAAGACAGTCTACATATTAAAATTTTGGCAATCTGGCAATCAGTATACCAAGGTATTTTCTGCTCTTTATCGTGCTGATTTTCATGAATTATGTCCTCTTTACATTTTGATAGAGAGCAGAGTGGTAAAAGGCTGGACGGGCTTGCTAGAGGTCCCAGGTTCAAATCTGGCACAATTTATAACTTAAGATTTAAAATTTCTCTCTGCTCTCGGGTGGGTCACCTTAAAAGCCGTTGGTCCTGTCTGTGCTTCTCAAACTTTCTTGTGTCGCGGACCGGTAATTTTTTTCCCAACTTTCTACGGACCGGTTCAATTGTATACAGAGGCAGAGCAGTCTCACAAAAGCATGTTAAGGAAAAGGAAACACAGCAATTTTTGCGATATTCTACTTTAAATTTTATCCTAAAAGAGGCATTTAGTTTCAAAATTATTAAAGAAAATTTGGAAAATGTCTTGATTGAGAGTTTTCGAAATTTATATCAAATTACATTTTGGCTTACTGCAGGCCCAAAAATCGTGCTAGTAACTTGAAAATTGCGTGA
>JARJDX010002746.1:0-10370 GCA_030264735.1 Gymnusa sp. GC000175
ATATTGCATAAATTAACATTTTTATTACATTACCTCCTAACCAAGATATATATCTTTCACTATACAAAATTTGGATGTTGTGCAATTATTATTAAGCGAGATTTGGGATTAAAACAATAACATATGAATTGTCTGTGGGTACCCTACCCTTAAAAGCATCATGCAGGTCTTAAAAGGTAAGAGATATTAATGTATTGATAGAGGTTTATTTGTGTTTAAATTAAAATACAATTTAATTTATTTTTTCACATTGATTGTTGTATATTTATTACTTTTACTGTATTAATATGTTCTTTTATTGTATTTAAAATAAAATATACTTTAATTTGTTTTAACATTTTAGCACAAAACATATAAAAATAATTGGTTTCGTTAAAACCTACACTTATACATGTTAATAAAGTGACTCAACAAAATTTAAACATCTAAGGTATCAAAATTATCATTTGACTCAATTTTATAAAGTTCAATAAATGAATCCAAATTTAAGGAGTAGACATTACTATCAGCCTCGTCCAGGTCAAAAGTTTGAATATCACTTTGAATTTGTTGAAAAACATTGTCCATTGAAAGCATATCTTCGTCTTTATTAGGTCTTTCGTTTTCAAAGAGCGGAGCGTTATTTTCACTATTCTCTGCAACCGAAGTAAAGGGATATGTTCGTTTCAACTGTATAGAACTTTCTGTTGAATTAATTTTTTGAACGTAAACTTTTGCACACTCTGTGCCATAGTAATTATAAATGTTTGTATTAAAAATAAAATTGTTTTGTGTGCGTACTAACCCGAAGTCTTCAGAAGAAGTGCGAGCCAGTTTATTGACGGACTGAATGGTAATCAAAGACTTGCTTTTTATATCTTTACCAAATTTTCTTGATCTTCTATTTTTTAAATCGGCCTTAAATTTTTTCTTAGGATGCATGGCTATGTCAGAATCCGACTTGGTAAGATCAACAATGGATGAGTTTGAATAATTTTTTGTGGGATATATTGTGCCAACATAAATCACCGAATCTTGAGATTGAACGCTCTTAACAGAATCGTTATCCTTGGAAGACATTTTATTAGCGCAATTTCCGCTTGTCTTCTTCTTATCCATGTATTGACAAAAAAGTTTCAATCGTTTTCCTCTTGTATTGTAACCCAACCTCGTTTTGACTGTACTTTTAGAAAATTTACTTTTTCTTTTACTTTTATATTTTGTCAGACAAACTGATTTTTTTGATTTCACGCACAGCTTTCGTTTGACTTTCTAAAACATAAGTTTTAAACAAGCCTTTTTAATGAATGCGATTAATAGCAACTCACAATTGCATTCATTTTATATAGGTTTTACAAACAATTTTTGGACAAACTTTTAATTTTGGTTTAATGTCATTTTGTTCTGTCCATAGCTGTCTTAATTTAATTAATTTGATTTTCGAATTTTGGTTTAATATCTATACAGTGCCCCTGGATCGAGTTTACTGTAGGTATATTGGACCCAAAATTTTCTATTTTTTATGGTTTTCGGTATTAACCTTTTGCTATTTTTAGTAACTATTTTTGAGTTTTTGTATGTTTAAAATTTAAGATGGCATGACATTTTAGGCAAAGTGCCATTTTAAAAAATACAAAGGTATGGTAGTGTACAAAGTTTGAAACCAACGTTTGTATACGAAGAAATTATATTACCAAATATTATTCACAGAAATTTGACGCGAATTTCAAAATGTAACATAAATTTGATTGACAAGCAGCACTCTTAGATTCTGTTTCAGTGGAATAAATAAAGATAGCTCTCCATCCAAACAATGAAAAAAAAATAATCTACTGGCCCTGACCACTTTCTTAAAAGTAGAATGGAAAAGGATTATTCTGAAGTGGAAGAGCAAAGCTGGCTTAGAGCTGACAGGTCATGTAAAGGCAACACGAAAGTGAACTGCATATAACATGTATCGATTTACAAAAAGCTTATAGTATAGTCTGCCAATAAAAAATTGTGGAAGGTTTTAAAAGACAGCGGAGTGATAAGTTTTTACATAAATGCAGTAAAACAATTTTGCCACAACAACACCAGTTATGTAAAAGTTTGCGAAAAGCAATCATTAGAATTTTTAGTAAATACGGTCATAAGACAAGAATGCTGCATTTTTTCAATTTTATTTAAAATATTTTTGAACATAGTACTAAAAAACTGGGTTAAAAAATGTAGAGTTATGGGTGTAAGGGCGAATAAGGTAAATAAGTATATATTATTTTTTGCTGCGAACAAGCTAAAAAAATGATAAAGATGACATGAAATATATATTAGTAAACTTTCTAATTATGTAGAAAACAGGGTGTGTTATCTTAAATGGAAGGCTCAGGAAAGCAAAAATAGTTCTCACTACCTAAACTACTTCGTTTTGGCGGTTATGTCGCTCGGAAAGGTTCGGACAAATTTTGTTTTTTTGTTATTGTTTATTATTTCAAAACCTAGCTCGCGATTCAAGTTAAGAGGATTATTATAAATCCAAATGGCTTCACAAACAAAGCCTTTGGTATACGCAAAATTAATATCAATAGCACCTTCAGAAAAAAGTAAGGTTCAGCAAAGAGGTCTAAACACTTGCCACAGAAGTAGTAGAAGCATACTTAGGCCATAGAAGAAGAAGCACTGCAGTGGAAAAAGACGTAAGGTGAGCTCATGAAACTGAGTAAACGCAAGGATAAGAGCTATAACACAAGACACTAAAAAACCTTCATATGAAAATACTTAGAAGGAATTCAAGTTCTTTATAACACTGTAAAATATTTAATGGTAGAAGAAGTAAACAATGGGATTAAATGAAGAAATATAGTATGGCGCACAAGTAAAGGCGAAAGAAATAACACGTCTATTCAACAAAACAATAAAGAGATACTGTTAAAAAAAAGATGTACCTTCTGCTTTTAATATGCCTTGGACAAATTGCTTTTATCAATCTAAACTAAAAATAATCACGAACACGGATAAAAGAAGAACAAAAAGGCTTCAGAAACAACCGATCAACATAGTCGATAGCACTTCAAACTCCAACCTTCCTGTGTGGTATTACCAAGCATTCAATTTTATTAATAAATTATTAATAATGATAGTAAAAAAAGCAAACGCCTTTTTAAATTATAAATAATAATTAAAGAAATAAACTTGGGATGCACCACGAAAATAAGATCTAGAGTAAAATTGACAGATAATATTCCAATGATTGTAGGTATCTGACAGAAGGACAGTCTTAGTACTCTACTGTTTAATCTAGTCATGATAAACTAATTAAAAGTGCAAACACCAAAAGGTATATGGCGACACAGAATTTAAAATCAACCGCGACTTGATAAACAACTGAGATGATAATAATCTCCGTTGGTGGATTTAAGGCAAGAATCACTAGCATTGCATTTTGATCCAATTCTGCTTTGCCTTTGTTTTCTCCTATCTTACTTGTCTCTGAGCGTTGTGGTGCTTGGTTTGATCCTTCTTTCTTTCATGAGTCTTAGTATCACATTTATCGTATCCACTCTCTCTTTTTTATCGATTACGTGTTTATCTCTAATTTATTTAAATGTTCTGGCTATTCCTTTAAGACCTTCTTCTACTTTCTAGCTTCTTCTACTTTTTCTCATGTCCAATCTTTTCTTGGTCGTTTTCTTTGTTTTTTATTTTAATTCTAAATGTTCCCATTGATCGTGATACGATTTTTTTCCAGACCAATCAGTTAAAGCGTCTTGGTTGTAGAAACGCTACAGACAGATACCAAATATATCTAGAGCTACGAAAAGATCACATAAACGATGGAAGAGAACGATACCAATCAAACACAGGACGTACACCTAGTGTAAGAAAAAGACTTTTTGGAAAAAAAATATTACATTTCCTAAAAAATATATATCTCATCTAAGAATGAAGTCATGTAAGTTCACAAATATAATGTACAAGAAATTTCGGATTAAAACGATTAATGTTTGCTGCTGTTAAACATGGAATGTACTCAGAAGAAATATTAAAATAAATGTTTTAAGGTGTTGTGTAATAACGAATGGAAGTTTAATCAAAACATTTTGACAGATTTTTTACTGTCCCAAATATAAAACTAGTTCTATTGAATTTAATTTTAATTTTTGGAGATAGAGCATCTTTTCTTGTAGACAGTTTTAATTAAAATGTAACTAAAACGTTTAAAATTGCCAAATTAAAAGGTTGTTATAACCAGCGTAGGTACTATATGTGTTTAATATAAGTTTAATAGTAATTAGAGTTATATAGTTTGAGTAATAATTGGTATAACTTTATTAATGAAACTAGAACATTTGGGGTACTTTTAAAGTTGTAAAAGTCACCAAGAGAATTAATTTTATTGGGATAAGGAAATAAAAAGCAAAATTATTTTGGTGCATGATCTTGTTGAATTTCAATAACCCACCGACTTGGGATTGAACTTCTTTAATCACCAAGGTGAGAATAAATGACCAACATGATCTGTTTCATACAGATCCGTATTCCTGTTTTTTTTTCTAAGAAAAACTCAAATATGAAAAAATATTAAGAAAAACGAGTAGTTAAAATTCCTTTTTGTAAATCATGCATGAATATTTTATTCTCTTATATTAGAAATCAGTGTTGAATTATGTGAAGTTATAAAGTATTTGTGTGAATGCGTACCTGTAGATGATGTCCACCTGGTGTAGCGGACGTTCGCTACCTTGTCATTATTTGATATTACAACACCCACTCGCACCACTACAAATTCTTCTAATAATTGATTATTGTTGTTACCTCGTTTCTCAGATAATAACACACTTCTTTGTTCAAAACGGCGACGAAGAGAATAATACAAAAATTATTACACGGTATTATAATTTGAGATAGCGAAATTGAGATAAAATATATGTTCATTGATTTACAGATTATATTGAACTTGTTCTTTTCTCCTTTGTGATCATCCAAACACAAAATGCAAATTTAATTTAAAAATAGTTACACTAAAAACGAAGCTTTTGGAATACACACATATATGTGATATCCGTTTATACCGAGGATTGTGTATCCTAACTACCCTACACTTGAAATCCAAATAAATTAAATCGAAAATTTAAAAATTATATTTAAATAAAAATTAACTATTTATAAGGGTATTTTATTTACTTATTATGTAAGTAATTTAAATTTCATAAGTAAAATATTGGCAGTGGTTAGGCCGTGTTAAACGTGGATTATCTGTATTTATGCAAATGTTATTTATATTGTGTTGCAAATAGAATTTCTAGATTGTTTTCAAGATTTTGGTTGTTTTAAGAATTTTAGTCTTAAAACTGAAGCAGCCGGTAAATATAAGATGCAACAGGTGATAGTAGCTGTAGGATGAAGGGGTGTTACGGTTGCCGTTGGCGGCTATCGCAAACTTTAGTGACGCTGTAGTCACTAGTGACTACTCACAATGCGTGTTAACATCTATGGTTAACATGCACCAGACGTTCATACACACACCGTATTCCGCAGGCCGGTGGCGTACTGTTCGGGACTAGCATGCTAACTACTCTTCTACGTGCCTCCCGCCGGATGCTATAACATATTATGCTTCCTAGTCAATGTCGATGCTTCCATTGCGTATTGTTCTTAAGCCGAAAGGTTAAAAACTTCAAAAGAGTCGAAATGCCAACCTGTAAGGAGTGTATTACTGTTACATTGTGTAGTATACACTGCGTATTACGATTGGATCAAAAAATCTTGTAAGAATCATTATAAGAAGAGGAAAACTGGTTTTAAGTTTTACCCTTAAATTGGTCTTCGTAGCAATGTAAAAACACTTATATAGCTATTAAAAAATAAAACTACAGTCGGTTCCAGTCAAGCGTCAAATTAACTCTATAATGTATTACCTCAGATAATCCTCAATATACTTTATAGATGCCTATCGAATTTGTTTTTAAACTATTACAAAATAAAAACTCTTCTCATCAAATTATAGATTGAATTGTTCTCAAGGGTCTAAAACACCTTCATGCGTGAAGCACACACACAGAAGTTTTCAAGATCTTATCTCTTCTTATATCTTTACACATTTTAATCAATCCAACGCGCTTTACAAATCAAAATAAATTAGCCTACTTCTTTCGTTTGCAAATGCCAGGAGTGGCTCAAAAAACTTTTAGAATAATTTTGTAGCTGTTAAAGATTTTAATAAAAAAGAAATTACAATAAAGAATTTAAATAAGAAAGTTTTAAATGAGCCTTCTATCGAATTTTAATCGAATTTCTTGCTATGTGGAGATGGCAATAGAATTGTAATTATTCGGTCGAGTTCTCTAATTGCGGTATTTGGATGTGCAGCATTGACCCCAGTGAGTAATAATTTACAAGTGGTGCCTCAATGCTTGCATACATAGTAATTACTACCTGACTCACATTTACAATATTGGAAACTTCAAATTCATGTTTATATCATTCATTATTACCAAACATTCTCTAACTATCATACTTCATCATAATTACAGTCATTTATCAATCATTTCCAATATGTGCATTCAATTACAATTTCCAATAATTCGGTCAGTCCAACAAAGTTGCAACTTGAACATAAAATCATTAATTTTACTTAGGAAGATGCTTTGTGCTATACAAAAACGTAAAGGAAGAAATATTAATATAACTTTCAAGCACCTTTCACTGGTGTGTTTTTTATATCATTACTTTTTTTAAATTGGTTGGTGAATTTAAATTTTTATCCACCCACTGAAATTTATAATAAATATAGTTGTCATCTCATCTTTATCTCGGTAGTATTTTTTGAGAAAAATTTAAAATAAACATCATGTATGGGAACGAGTGGTCTCACGGAAGGCTTTTTAAATGAGTTGGACACAGGAAACAAGGCTACTATCTTGATGTCTGTAGCCATAAAGCACGTAAACGTGCAGCAACCTGAGTGGAGTTATTTATACAATACTCCTTTCATTCACTTTTCCAAAATATGAATCGAGCATACTCCGTGACTTGTATTCTTAAACAGTGCACTCTGTGAATACAGATGTATCTACATCCATTTATAAAGATATCACTTAATTGTCTTTACAAAGTAATCATTGCTAATAACTTATCATAATCTTTCAACAACTTGTTATAAAAACTCATGCACATCTTACATTAATATTTCAAATCATGTCCCTGATCAATATTTTCTTACTTACTACAACTGACAACCAGGAAAACTACACACAAACCGCACTCTGATCTTTGTAACACGTTTCTATATTGCTAAAAGTAAACTCTACAAGAGAAAACTTTTATAAAAAAAATTACTGTAATACAATATAAGCAAATTAGCTCCACCTTTTGTAGAGAGCACTTACTTTTTGTTTAATCACACTGTATACCTTTTTTAATTTATGTAATATAACAAAACTTGCGCAGTAATTATTATAAAAAGGTAATAGACATTTAGAACAAAAAATTAAAACGAAATTTTACACTTAGATTAAACAAATAAAAACAGAACATGAAGCCTTAATCATATAAATAATAACTTTTAAACAAAAACATCAATTCTGGTTTTATTTCATTTAAGTAATTCAAACAACATATGATTATATTAAGACGTTCTCACCTTAAAGCCTTTATAGTTTTTTGTCCTAATTTAACTACTTTAGTTATTTGTTACTGAACGTTCCTCAAAAAGTATTAAATTTTTAACCTAATATAGGTTCAAATAATTATATTCTAAATTAGGTTAAGAAATAGCAATAACTTAGGTAAGAAATTTGAAACAACAATTTATCCACCGTTAGGCTTTCCGGTTTTTTGCAAATATCAAGGTTATGGAAAAAACGTAGGAGTACAAAAGTGTTTATAACTAAACTTTGAAGGTAAGCATATTATCTTGACTATAAAACTCTAAATATATTGGGTTGTTTGCAAAATTTTGCAAAAGGCTTAAGCTAGATGGTAGCACATTTTTTTTTAAATTTACATCGTTAAAAAAACGGTAGGTGGTTAAATTTATATAGTCATAGCCAGTTGATATACAACCAAATAGCATTTGTTTTATATTTCTAACACGAAAAGGTTTTAAGAAAGCTAAAGTAATTTATTTAAAATTTTACAGTAAAATAAATAAGAAACAATAGCATTGACATTTGTGACTGCCATTGTTATATTTTTAGTTTTGCGATTTAGCCCTTTACTTTGGTTGAGATAGTGATTCTACTATTATTATATATAACGTTAAAACCAAGAGCGCAGCCGGGTATTGATACTAGTAAAAGATAAAATTATGGTTAAATTGAACATTTTGGTCAATCATAATTGATAACATATGACAAGGTATTTATTTTATGAAATTAAATGTGTAAAGTAGTATTAAAAGTCTTATTTTACAATACATGTAAGCAATATTTCAGGATTTTGAACGTAGTAACGATGAGTTCAGTTCGTCAGCTTCATATTGTGTGTAGAATCTTCAACGGTTTGTGTCAAAGATGTTTAGAGCTAACGCGTGTCGACGAACTGATCGTTGAGCACGCTCAGGCCTCTGAATTATTGCAGTTCTTGCTCATTTAGAATTTTCAGGCGTACGTACTGACCAGGACGACTCACATCTTAACACTTTCAGCTTCGTGCTACATTAATATCGTGAACGAAGGAACATTAATTAAACGGGGAAAGTTTGCTCATTAGTATATCCTTAATTCTAGATAGTTTATTACGTTTTCAACATTCGAAAAGAAGCGTTGCTTTATCATTTTGTCTTCGTGTTTAAAAGAATTTGCATTTCGAGAAATTTATTATTATTTCAAAGCGTAAAAGAAAAATAGTCAGCTTTATATTTTTTTCTTAGAAAACTGGTGATATATAAAAAAACTTAACCCACTTCACTGACCTTGTCCTCGTAGGTCAACCAGAAGCTGCGAAGCTGCTGAAGAAAAAGCTTCAAAAACATAAGGTTATTTTTCTTTTACAAAAGTAAATGCCAAGTCAAGCTGGCAGACAGTGCCCTTGGTTCTCGTATCACTTCGCTTGGATGAGTAAGATTAGAATTAAAAAAATGTTTTTTAGGTGCTTTTCTTTCTAAATAGTTATTTTTAAAAAAGTGTTGAATATGCAAACTAACATCAGTTCTTAATTGATTATTTGATTTCTTTATTTTATAACCAAATAAAATGTGGCAAATTAATAATCTGTCAGTGCAGTATTACCATGTCACGATACTCGCATCGTGCTCTTCAGTTTAGTGGAAGACATATTGAAATAGTTTGACTTACTATTGAGATCGCAATTTTAAATTATTTAGTTCAAATTTTGTTGGGAAAAGGAAAATTGTAAATCCATATGAAAGTGCATTCGATACAAATATGTTGCCGATCAAAAAAGATTTTATTGGTGTCTAGTGGTGAAAAATTTTACTTAATGGTGCTAGCTTTCCTTAATAAACAAAATATAAAATCATTACAATATAACTCGTCTTTGTATTTGTGTCTTATCGATTTACAAAAAGCATTTGATAGAATTCGGCTATATGACATAATAGAAATATTAAATAATAGACAAGTACCACAGATATATTCACAGACAACCTATATCAAGCTTAGGATAAATAGTAAACTAATGAAGACAATTTATTTAGAAAAAAAGAAAACGCCAGTGCGATTCATAATAAGCACGATACTTTTCAATATGGTTATGGATGAAATAAGCAAAATTGTATCAGATTTCGAAGGATATAAAATGGGAAATAAGCAAATTATGCAGACGAAGCGGCACTTTTTGTAGAAAATGAAGATAATCTACAACGGTTGCTACAAACATTTAATTGCACTTATCAGAAATTTAATAAGGATATCTCCACCGAAAAAACAAAATCTATGATCATATTGAAAGAACCAGTTTAACTAGTTCTGAACGATATAACAATTGAACAGGTTAGGTTAGGTTAGGTTAGATTAGGTTAGGTTATATGTAGATGAGGATAACCACCAAAAAAATTTTGGTATATAAAACAATGGAAGTAAAGCAAGAAAAGCGAACAAACAGAATATAAGATTGTTCAAATAGCACGGTACGGTTCAACAAATATCTAATTCCTAAAACCAAGAGCAGAATATAAAAAGTAGTTTTAAAACCAATTATGACTTATGCGGCCGAAACTACATCTAATACAAAAAAAATAAAACAATTATCAGAGAATAATTAGAAGAATATCAGGAAAAACTTAAAGAGATAAAATATCAAAGGATATTGTAAGTTTTCTTACTTTCGGGCTTAAGTCGCGTATGTTTATTGGTTGTTGCCAACGTTTCGCTCGCCATTGCAGGGAGCATTCTCAAGGCGGAAAAGTCCGATGACTGAAGACCTTGTTCGAGTGTGTATGCCTATATAGG
>JARJDX010002757.1:0-10301 GCA_030264735.1 Gymnusa sp. GC000175
GATTTTAAAACGCACCTACCTCTGTTATAGCAGCAAGCAATCTGCTCCTAATATCATCATCCTTAAGCGCATTACTGGCTTCATCAACCATGAACCCCAAGGCCAACAAAAAATCCAAAGGAGTCTCCCGCTCGGAAAAATCAATGATGGATTCCGTGTTCTTCAACATGTGCGGCGACATTTTGATTTTATCCTGTTTGTTAAGATTAAAACAGGCGTCTCCGGACAGCATCAAATTGTCCGGACGAAAACCTCTGGCGAAACAAGTGCCTATATCGTCGGCCTCCACGACGCAATCCACGTTGCGAGAAGAACCCGCAACTTTTTCGCTGAATCTGGGTCCCCGCATCCTTTCCTCGATTATTCGTTCCTTATCGGATACGCCGTCTGGCGTGGCGCCTTCGGTTTTGACGTCGAGACTCTGTACGGATGATAACTGTTCGTGGAAGAAATCGTCGTCGTGCGATAAACGTTTGGCTATGGTCTCTTCCTTTTCGTACGATTTTAATAACTTATCAAAAACTTCCTTATCGCTGAGTTTTGAGTCTTTTCTTTCCTCTTTGGCAGGTGCTTCTTCCAATTCCTCTTCCTCGTCCACGGTTTTATCAGTTTTTTTGGACGAAGTTTCCGAGATCGATTCGTCGTACGAATGGTGCTCCTCTTTGGGATCTGTTTTAAACACTGATACTTCGGAATCGTTGAATGCTGGTATCGGGACTGGTATTTTAGGATCTGATGATAACCTAATTAATTCAGGTTTAATTGGTTCTGGTTTAATTGCTTCAGGTTTAGGTAACTCAGGTATACTTGTTTCAGGGCTCAAATCGCTTTCAATTTTGGACTCTGGCATTTGTACGGAAACTGGTTTAGTTGGAAGTTTCTCATGTTGACACCTGCATGTTTTAGGAGTTCTCTTACCAATTAAAATGTCTAAGGGAATTTCTTTAAAATCAGTGTATTGCTTGAGATAACCTTCTTTGCGCAGAGCCGATTCGAGTATAACTTTCTCGGCGTATTTTTGACATTCAGACATTTGGCGTTCGTAGCCTGCAACGCACGGGCATACAGTTGTTGATACTTTACTGGTATTTGTTGATTTGCTCAGATTTTCTTTGGATAGTTTGTGGCAGATTTTTTTGCACGGTTCGGGAATTATTTTGTCGTTGCGAAACTTTTTGTTGAGACAATCTGAAGAACATTGCACGGTGGCGTCCTTCTTCTTCTTACCAAAGTTGAACCAAAGCACCGTTTTACTGACAGTGGCGTTAAAACTGCTCTTACTGCTGCGAGATTCCGTCGAGTTTTTGTTGTCGACCGGTTTCAGGCTTATTAGAGAGGGATTTGATGGTTTTTCAACATCTAAGCGTTTCTTCTTCATTTTCTTCGAAGTGGATTTGAAGATGTCTAATAGGCTTCCACCCTTTTTAAAAAACTTTTTGATCGATTTCGTTTTGGATGATTTGGAACTTTCGTACCCACTCTCGTTGGAACCAAGGACGTTTTTTAAAGTGTCCGTGCTTTCAGACATAATGACGCTTTTTCTAACGGTTAAAAGCTTCGGGCTTGGAGGTGATACACGTGGCAGTTCATATGTTGTTACATGTGGTGTTTCATAATTTGGTACGTCATCACATTTTGGATCTTTTGAGGTGTATTTTATGATAAATTTGTTGCACGTGTTTTTCTGATTTGAAAAACTGGATATATCAGTAGATTTTGAGTTTGCAATTTTGGCGTTCGACAACACCGGACTTAAATTAGCTTTTGGTTTGATTATGTTATTAAACATGATCGTCGTGTTATTTGTAGATTGCTTAGCAAACGAGGTCATTTTTAGATTTTCCTTGAAATCACCGAATGAATTCGAAACTTCTTCATTGGTACTACTACTTGCTTCCGCTTCACATGGCATGTTACCATATGCATTCAAAACTTCTTTGTTACTGCAACTTGCTTCTGCTTTTCGTGGCATAATCTTTTCGTTATTGATACTACCATATGATCTAAAAATTTCTCTGGTACTACAACTTGCTTCCATTTCATATGCCACATTCCTTTCATTATTAGAATTACCTTCTTCTTCTTTGGTACTACAACATGCTTCCTCTTCACATAACTGACTCCTTGCGTTATAAGTGTTACATTCTGCATCTTTCCTAATATAACATCCTGCATCTGTTCCATCATTACATTTGGCAACTGTTCTAGCACTACATCCTGCATCAATTTTAGTATTACATCCTGCTTTAATATCACATTCCACACTTTCATCGGTATATATTTTAGTTTTAGGCACATCTTCCATTTTATAACCTGTTTTGACTTCCGCATTATACACAAAGTAGGCATACGATGGCGGTGACATGTTGAACACTGCAGTTAAAGGGCAAAGATCTTCAGGATCATAAGGCAACATCTCCAAACTATCAGCGCTTGTTTTGCTTGTGGTGTTGTGAATTGTTTTCGATTTTTCTTCGTTGATGTAGAAAGGTTCTTTGCTGATTGCACCACTATCGGGTGGAATACCTTTGAACACATTTGAAATGGGTAGAATGGTGTTATCAACTGCCAGGTTTTCAACTAGCAGGGTTTTTTGGATTTTATTTAAACTGTTCGACTGGGACGTGTACATGGTACCCGAAGATACTGATAGAATAACGAGTTTGGAAACATTTTTATCGCGACATTTTTTGAATTTCATCATGTTTTTTAGGTTGCCAAAGAAACATTTGCTAGGTTTCTTAGCAATTCGCTTATTTAGAAGTGAATGGTGTTGGTCCTTATCAAGCGATTCCGATGAACTGGTGGATAATTTCGTGATTTTCTTCTTCAAAATGGAAGGTGCTGATTTGGGGTAGGTGTTACTTATTTCACCACCATCAGAAGTTTTGCTACTAAAACTGGTAACGCTTGAATGAAATCCAGCAGAATTTCTATACACGCTCTTCACCGGTATTTCCGAAACCTTATCACCAATACTGCAATACGAAGAATCTTGCTTTCTTTGTCGACCACATTTACGCTTATTAGTGGAAATCTTGACGCTCAGTTTGGATTTACAACTTTTGTTTTGGGCCTTTTTATCGTTGCACCTTTTAAAGTTTTGTTTTACTTTTTCTCCATACGCCTTGCCTCTTTGGTATTTGCTAGTTGGTAAAGGCGTGTTTTCCTTCGAAGTGCTCGGCGTTTTGACAAGTTTTCGTTCTGATTCGGATGATACGCCTTTGCAATCGTTGATTGCGCAGATCTCCGGACATAGTTTTGCTAAAATTTCGTTTAAACATTTTTCCAGAGCTAAAATTTCCTTGTGGTGATGTCTTATGCTGTCTTTACTTAAGGAAATTTTATCTTGAGATTGGATTCTTGCAGGACTAACATCTCTGGACTTGAGATTAATAGGACTAACTTCTTTGGTCTTAAGAAAAGTGGTACCAACTTCTTTGGATTTGGAAGACTTTGGAAGAACAACTTGTTTTTTAAAAGTTTCCACTGTAAAGGATTCCGTTGATGGTTTAGGTTTGCACGAAAAAATGTTTTTGTGGGTTTTGGGGCTGCAACTGCGCGAATTTGCTCTACGATTTTTGTACGTTGGTATTCTGCTGATCCTTTCTTCATCTTTAATATTGGGACATTCTTTGGAACATTCAATGGAAGTGGCGCAATCATCGCATGCTGATTTGCTTTGGGTGGAAATGCAACAAAACGATTTGGATGTGGTTGGACTTTCGTCCAAAATATATTTCGTTGTAGATTTTTGAAACTTCGCACGATTTTTTGATCTACGTGAAGACTTATCCCTACCTAAATCCTTTTTTGCCAAAGACCTATCTCTTGATTTATCTCTAGTTGGATCCTTTCTTGCTAAAGACTTATCTCTCACATCAGTTTTAGCTAAAGACTTATCTCTCATATCCCTTTTTGTCAAAGACCTATCACTTGATCCACCTTTTCTTACATCCATGTTTGCTAGCAAACTTCTATCACTACCTTTAGTCCTTTGATTTAACACACAAAATGAATTTTTTTGCGTCTGTTTTTCAACCGTCAACACATTTGTGTTCAAACCCAGTTCCCTTTTAGTTTTAGAGGTTTGTTCAAGGCATTTTAAACAGGAACAATTATCAACTTTAATCCTAGCAATGTTACTATCACTTTTTGAACTTTTCTTTGGCGGAATAACGACATCTTTACGTTCTTTTGAGCCAATAACCATACAATTATATAACCTATAATCATTCAACAACTTATAATCACAATTTGCGCCCTTGCATGATGGTGAAGCGCTTGCCGATGAACGTCTTCTAGCAATGGTTCCAACATCTTTCGTGCTATAAGTTTGGGTGACGCAATCAAACTGGTGAAAATTGTTTAGGAATTTTGAGCAAATTTCGTTTTTTACCATTGATTTCTTAAGTACGCCACCATCCACACTTTTTGTATCACTTTCGCAAGTTGTTTGCGTGCAAGAATCAGTAAGCTCTTGTGTTGGGCTGCGGTCACCTACTACAGAAACTGGGTTGTGTACCAAATTTTTTGGACCTTTTTTTCTGCAACTTTCCCTCCGAGCAAAATTAAATTTTCGACTTCCTTTACGTCTTGGAGAAGTTTTTACGCTAATCCTATTACTGGAAGCACCAATTCTGTTATTGGAAGCACCAATTCTATTACTAGAAGAAACACTAATTCCATTACTACAAACAACTCCGCACTTATGTTTTATCTGATTTTTCGTTTCTAACGAATCTATAGAAAATTCAGCGCTTGGGTACTTAACATCAGCTTCTTTGATATCTTCATAGGTCACAAGGTTTATAACTTTGGAATTATTCGATTTGCCATGATTCAACAACTTTACATCGCTCAAAATGACTTCCACACCAGGAAACACCTGCATTTTTAATTTTCCCTCATCTTTTACAACCTTCTTATTGCTTGAAAAGGCCTGAAGCCGTTTGGGCGGTTCAACACCTTCAACCGTTAAATATATCTGCTGATTCCTAAAAATTTTTGAAGAAATCTCAACGATCCTTTCATTGGTGTTGGTGGTTTTCGTCGTGTGGAACTTTTTATTTTTCGTAAAGATTTTTGTATCCAGTTCGTGTTTGTTTCGCAGCATTTGAAGATCTTGTTTGGTAATTATTTCTGAATAAATCGAATTGTGGTCAGACATTTGGGTCTTTTTTGAACGTTTTTTTGAAGAATTAATTTGCTCCAATTCGGTGACTTGGAAAATATCTCGTAACGCTAACGACGTTTTGGATAATTGAAATTTTGTAACATCTCGAGCCTTTTCTACGACTTTATCACCATTGCCATTTTTCTTCCCAAATGCTTTTGAGTTTATAATTGGAGATACGTTCGTATTTATATTCCCCACTTTTGCACCATTAAAAACTTTTTCATTCATATTTTTCTTCAGAAATTCGTTGCACGTTATATTTGGAGATAAGCCTCTACTTTTAACCTCTACTTTTCCACCATAAATAGCCTCTACATCAACGATTTTCTTTAGAAATTCATTTGGTTTCTTTTTTGGAGATACGCTTCTACTTTTAACCTCAACTTTCTCACCATTAAGAACGTTTTTCTTCCCAAATTCGTTCAATCCCCTATTTGGAGATAAGCTTCTATTTGCAACATCAACTTTTTCACCAATAACGTTCTTAACAAATTCAAATGATTTTATAACTATTGGAGATACACTTCTAGTTATAACCTTCACTTTCCCACCTTTTCCATCAACGATGTTCTTTAGAAATTCTTTTGACCTGAGACTTGGAGATGCGCTTCTACTTCTAACCCGCGCTTTCTCACTGATAACTTTATGATTTGGGGTCTTTCCAAAAAATTTCCGACCATTTTGAACGTTTCGATCAACATTTTTCTTCACAAACTCTTCTGATTTTGCATTTTTCGGAGACACACTCCTACTTCTAATCCCAATAATATCGGCAACCTTTAATACACGAGAAGTTTGTGTAGTTACTGATTTTGCCTCATCTCGATTTGTATAAAGATCAAGTACGGGTGTTAAATTCAAATTTGAGAAACTTAATTCTTTTCTATCCCTTTTTGGAGATTCTGATTTGGATATTTCATTTTCATACGTGTCTTCCTCTTCGCTCGAGCTGAAGCAAAGTTTCTTCTTGGGAATTGGTTTGTGTTTACGCAATTTGCGACGGTTTCTTGCACCTATTACTTTGGAAAATCCTACGAAGTATTCGTCAAGCTTTACTATAGATGCGAGCAGTTTTTGCTTCTCATTTTTACTCGCGTGTAACGGGATAGAATTTCTTTCGTCTTTTGATCGACTGCGATGTCGTTCCTTTATTAAACTTGGTCGACTTCTATACGAATCGTGTTCAATGCTACACATTTGAGCTTTACACGAATCTGTTATAGAGTCATCTACTTTACTTGGGGCTTTGAATTCTTTACCTTTTTCAACTAATACTTCCTCAGATGAGCTGCAGTAATGTTTTTTATTAGAAGAAGATCGTTTTTTGTGCTTTTTTTGCTCATTTTTGGGCGTCTTGTTGAGTCTTCCTGCACGTTTCTTATCAATAACTTCAATTTCTTTCAAATATTCGATTTTATCCAACTCTTTCTCATTCAGACTTTCTGTTTTCATAACTTTGATTTCCTCATTTCCTTTAATTTTGCTATCTGGTGATTTTTGATCATCTTGTCGTGTAGGTGAATCCTTTTTCTTCCTACCAAAAAACGAAAATATGTTTTTATGATGTTCTTCGCCAGATTTTGATCTAATTCTATCAGTTTTATTACTACAGAATTTTTGGTCCACTTTATTTTCTGCTTTTGGCACTAATTCATTTTTTACTTTGCTCTCTTTAAAGTTTTCTGATTCTTTTCTCACTTTGTTCTCTTTAAAGTCTTGTGGTTCCCTTCTCACTTTATTGTCTTTAAAGTCTTTTGATTCCCTTTTTATTTTGTTCCCATTAAAATCTTCCAAGTCTCTTTTCGCTTTGTCCTCTTTAAAGTCTTCTGTTTTTACCTCAAAACCTCTTTTCACTTTGTTTCCTTTAAAATCTTCCGCTCCTCCTTTAATTTTTTCTTTCCCAACATTTTCTTTAAAATTTTTGAACAAAACAGATTCGGATTCATCCACTTTAGAATTTTCATAAATTGAAATAAGTTTTTTGTTCGAAAATTCTTTTTCGTTTTTCGAAATATCCTTGTGTGAAATTACTTTTAATTCCAAAGACTCCGGTACAGATTTGGAATCTGCTTTATTCCTCTTCCTTCTTGATTTTCTTCCAACGTTCTTTAGCTTTTCATCCAAAGTTAGAGAATTATTTTCATTTTTTGACTGCCTATTTGAAGAAGTTTGTTGATGATTAGGAACTGGTGCTTGAAAATCATTCGAGGGTGTTTGCACGTTGTAGGTCGTTCTGGGCGTTTCTATTTGTCCACAACAAGTTTTGCAAACTTTACTTTCTTTATAATTAGTATCTCTAAAGTTAGCTTCCCTATAGTTAGTTTCTTTATGGTTAGTATCTCTAAAGTTATTTTCTTTATAGTTACTTTCTTTACAGTTGGAGTCTCTAGTGTTAGCGTCTTTATTGTTGGTTTCTTTATTTTGGCGTGAAGAATGTTTTTCTGCAACTAAAGATGTGTTACGTTCCACGTGTTCATCTCTACTTTTAATATCTTTCAAATCCCTATTTACAGTTTTTCCCAATTTTCTCTGATCTCTAAGAACAGGACCAGCAGTTGAAGCTCGGCTTCTTCGTTTGTGAATTTCTTTTCCCAAAAACTCTTCACCTCTAATCTCGTCAAACTTGGTAACTCCCTGCGTTACTTCCTTATCCGTTTTGTACTTGGAATCCAACGACGGCTTCCTAATTAAACTTCTACTTTTATGCTCCCTTGCACGTTTGTTACAATTTGATTTAAAATCACCAGAATTTCTTTCGATACATTCCATTTTGCTCTCCACTTGATTTTTGGCTTGGTCTTTGTTGTTTTTGGCTTCGCCTTTGTTATTTTTAGCTTCGTCTCCGTTATCTTTATTAATGTTACTAATCACCTCTCCTAATTTTAAAACAGCTGTTGAATTCGATTTAAGCGCTTGAATATTTTTGTTATACATTTCAATTTCTTCATTGCGTGCTGCTACGTCTTTAATTTTTTTTATCAAATCCGATGTTTGTTTATCACAATTTCTTCTTCTTGCTCTTTTGTCTCTTCTGTAATTTTCCATTATATCAAACTCGCAGAAGGATTCTTTCGGTGATCGCCTTTTTGGGTAAATATTTGGTTTTGGATTGATAAACTGAACGCTGGTGCTACTACGTAACATTTTTGAATTTACTCCCTTCAGTTCGAGTATGTCCATTTTGTGGTTTTTTTTTAACGAGTTATACTATGCCCATGTGTATGTTATTGGGCACGAAACAAGCAAAGAAGGTCAATAAATTTTTAACCATTTTACGCCATATATTCCTTACAAAAATTTCAAAATTTGTGATAAAGCTTTGATGATTGTGGCAATGTCAAATTAAACGTCATTAGTTAGTAGCACACTCATTACACATCAACACTAGTAGAGTTCAACGAGCTTCTAACATCATATCAAATAACCTACCAACTTTAAGTCACTATTAAACCTTAAACCAACTACTGTGAAAGAAATCAAAAGGTCAATATAAGGTCCAAAACAATATAAGCCTCCTAGTAGTGATGGTATATCAGAAGTACTTTGCCAATGCAGCGCTGAATACCTAGCAACAAAACTACACAAATTGTGTTGATCATCCACGTCACAAAAAAGAAGTCAACTTGTATGCATAAATTACATTTTCAATGAGGCATTCCAACTACAACACGTGACCAATATGGCGGCTGTTGGCAAGCAAGTCTTCTGTCAAAATTGTGCATTAAATGTTTTAATGTAGGTGAAAGATACTTGGATAAATTAAAAATAATAAATAAAATTCAATTTCTAAACAAATGGAAAAGTCAGATTATCCATACAAACGCAATGTCATCAAATTTTTCGTGACCTCCTGTCAAACTTTTTAAAGATGGCGTCCCCATCTGACAGGACGTTGGAATGGCTAATAATCACGTTTTTAATAAGTTTCTAAAGATTCAGGCAAAAACAAATTACAACGACAATAACGATACAAAATTTTAAAATAATACCGTAATTTTAATTATTTTATATATGTTAATTATTTTGTATATGTATATGTATGTGGGACATATATATATATATATATATACCACACCAATTACTCCGTGGGACATATATGTCCCACACCCCAAATTTTTGCTTCATTATAAATATTATGCAGATATAATTTGTGAGTGGTTCATACAAATAAGTAAAGGTGCACTAAACACTTATAAACATAAAAATTAAAGCAAAAAACAAAAAAATAAATTAGGTTATGAGACTTTATTTAAATTTAGCGCGTGTTTCGTTCTGTCAGACTTTTATCAGTGATGTGGCTTTCGTGAAAGTGTCAGATGATTAAAGAGCATTAAATTTTGCTTCAAATCCATGTCAACCCCATTTTTTCACCCTTAAATTGGTGAACTTAATTGTGCCTTAAATGTTGACAATATTTTCTAATGAACAAAAAAATGCAATTGTGACAATTTTATTGCCGTTAATATCAAATTTTTTTTAAATATCTTTTACCCTTAAATTGGTGCACTTAAGTGTGCTTTAAATGTTGACGTTATTTTCTAATCAACAAAACAAAAACATTGTGATAATTTCGACTTTATTGTCGTTAATATCAAAAGTTTTTTAAATATTTTACTACATGCTTAAAGAGCATTAAATTTTGCTTCAAATCCATGTCAACCCCATTTTTTTACCCTTAAATTGGTGCACTTAATTGTGCTTTAAATGTTGACAATATTTTCTAATCAACAAAACAAAAACATTGTGATAATTTTGATTTTATTGTCGTTAATAATAAATTTTTTTTAAATATTTTATCACGTGCTTAAAGAGCATTAAATTTTGCTTCAAATACATGTCAACCCCATTTTTTTACCCTTTAATTGGTGCACTAAATTGTGCTTTAAATGTTGACAATATTTTTTAATGAACAAAAAAAAAGCAATTGTGATAATTTTGATTTTATTGTCGTTAATATCAATTTTTTTTGAAATATTTTATCACATGCTTAAAAAGCATTAAATTTTGCTTCAAATACGTGTCAACCCAATTTTTTTACCCTTAAATTGGTGCACTTAATTGTGCTTTAAATGTTGACGTTATTTTCTAATCAACAAAAATGAAACAATTATGATAATTTTGA
>JARJDX010002777.1:0-16206 GCA_030264735.1 Gymnusa sp. GC000175
CTCACGGGGCACTGTCAACTAAGGAAACACATGCACACAATGGGTCTTGCAGAAAACCCGCTGTGTAGAGCATGTGAAGAAGAAGACAAGACAACGGGACATGTGCTAAACAGCTGCTCGGCTCTCGCCCAGATAAGAGAATCCATGATGGGGGAGCTCTGGCCGAACATGGCCAGGATCAGAGAGACCTCCCCAAGTGCTGTGCTGGCTCTCTTCCGTCACCTAGGGTGGCTGGACGGGTAGATACACCTTGGGAAAAGGACCCCTTGGAGGTGGTACAAAGGGCCTAATGAGGCCTAAGTGCTCTGGCCCCCAGGGCCACCCTCCAAACTCAAACCCAGAATGTAAAGAACACAAAAATCAAAATATACCAGCAAACCACTAGAATACCTACATCCGGCGCACAATAAACAAGGAGACAGTTTAAGCCCATTTCTTTTTAACCTCGTAATGGTTAAAATCATAGAAGACGTGGTATCCATACAAAGTGGATAGAGGCTAAAAATCAAAATAATTGGTATAATCTGTTACGCTGATGATCCCGGAATCATAGCGGAAAAAAAGATCACCTCCAGAGACAAATTTTCTGGTTCTACCAATCATGCCAAAATTACATATCAATAGCTGTGGACAAAACCAAGACAAAGGACAAATTAAGAAAACTGCTGTAATATCTGGCTGGCTGAAAGATGTAGTATGCATCAACATAGTTGTGACAAAGACAGTAAAATAAGAATCTATAAAACCTGTATTGAACCTGTCATAATCTACGGAAACGAAATATGTGTAGATACAAGGAAAACAAAAATATGTTAAGAGTAGCATTAAGAGAAATAGCTGTGAAAACGAAAATGAACAATGTTCGCAATGATTATATTCGGCAAACATGTGATGTTACGTGGTATGCTGGGATAGATATCATAAAAGAGTGGCAAGATCATGTCAAAAGAATGGATGTGGCCAACTGGCAAACAACATAAAAGAAGTAAGAATAGGTGGCGATTTTAAAAAAAAGGAAAGGAAACAAAGCAATTACCTCTGGGGTCTAAAACAAATTCTTCATCCTCTCTCGGCGCAACAACATCATCATGGCGAATTGTGCCTGCTTCGCTACTAGTAGATGCAACTTCCTGCACTGCAGCAGTCTGAGGATCATAGTTTACAGTTTGCATATTATTCAACTTCTTAACTTTAACATGATTCATTTTTATGAGAATGTTTATAGCATCACCCAAAACAAGGTGCTGCTTTTGCAAATCCATTAAAATAGTCTGGACCACATACTCATCAGGACTACCATCCTTTAAAAAAACAAACGCAATTATGTGTTCCATAATTTTTATCTAAATTTACCTTCTCAATAAAATTTTTCAGAACAGTGGAAATATCAAAAATTAAATGTATGTTTTGCATACACTCAGTTAGAGAAGCATGATAGATACTCTTCTTTCCCACATTATAGTGTTGTCTTGGCAATTCAAGATTAGGATCTATTAACTTATAACGCAGTTCATCAAACATTGATACATTTGTAGTAACCCGATCATTTAAGTACCTAATAAACTCTGGTATGAAGTCATAGACAACATGTTTAAATGATCCGTGGTTTTTCCAATCATTCATACCAAAGGAAATTGTTAAACAACTAAAGAAGCTTGAAAGTAGAAGCGAATATGCGTGATTTAAATGCTAAAATTTGAGAAATAAGATTAATTACAAAAATTCTTAATATATTATTATTTGTTATGTAAAACACTAAAGCTGACAACAGACCAAGAGTGACAATTTTGAATTCCGAAAATATCAATGACATCAAAGCCTTTTGAAAATTTTTAATTTTGCAGTAATATTTGCTACATTTTATCGGGGTTCTTTAATATGCCAGTATATTTAATACAGGATGCACTAAACTATAAATTTTGTACAATTTACAAAAATTACTTATGAGGTATAATAAATTCCTTTCGGTCTGTTACTGCTTATGATTAAAAATATAAATATTACTTCAAATTTTTCAATAATCTCCACAATGGTATTATTTTCTTCAACATTCCATGTGTCTAACTGTTCCCACTCACATAGAGAACTATAGGGTTGTTCTTCCATATCTATGGAAGCTGTAAGTTGCCTAATATTTTCCCTTAATTTCCAGCATATTTCAAAAATATTTTTAGTAATAATATATGCAGCTTCATGCTCACGTTTCTTTTTCAATTCATTAAAAAAGTTAGTTTTAACTACATCACTTAAAAAGGTATATATTTAATATATTTTTATAAACAAAGCTATGAGAAAAAGTTTACCTCCAATTCAAAATTGCTGAATGTCTGTTGCGGAAATGATCTGCAACGCTACGATTAAGAGTAGCTTCAATTTTTAAAAGGCGTACTAACGTTTCAAATCTTTTTTTAATGTTATTAATAACCTTGAACCGATTTATGTCATATCCAGCTTTAATAAATGTTGGCAACCAAGATGATACTGCAATTTGCCAATCTAAAGACCGTAAAGCAATGCCAGTCCCTGCTGAGGACAATAAAATAAAAAACCAGTGCGAATAATCCTTAGTTTGTTCCATTGATACCGGGGGCCAATGGAACACAATGATATCATTATCCTCATCTAAGAGCAATTGGGAATTTTTTATTAATTCCACAGCAAAATCTAATACCTAAAAGCAATAATTTGTGAATATTTGAGGTTAATTTATTAAGTTTTTATTTTTATTGCTGTATTTTTTTATTAATTATTCAGGACATACCTCTAATTCTAAAGCATATTTTGCTTTAGAGGCTTTTAAAGCTTCAGCTTGCATTCTCGATCTAAAATTTTATAAAAAATTTGAAATTTAAGATAAATAAACTTGTTGATAAGTTAGACAAATGAATGCGAATGACGCCATGTTTGTCTATTGCAATGAAGATGTCGTCAATTTTTGACAACTGTAACACAAAGTTTTTATTTTTAAATTTCACATGTTAAGAAATCAAAAAATTATTTAATTCCAAAATGAAACTCATGCTTTTAGCAATTAGCATAAAACAAACAGACCAGATTTTGGCAAAGTAATGCTGTAGAATCCCAGTAAGGCTACTATGCCTACTAAGTAATATCTAGTCTATGCTACTACGTCACACTATCAATAATATTGAAGGAATTTTGTTTATAAATATTGGCCGTTTGAGAACAAATATTGTTTAGAATCGACTGTTTAATGATAATATTAATTGTTGATGTTGAAGATGCAATTACAAAATGCTATATGTATAGCCTATAAAGCTGTAAGCTGTATATAAAATAAAAATGCTGTAAAATACTTTGGCGTAACGTGTTGCTAACATAAATACTTATCTTAGTATTATGGTTGGAAGTGCGCGCTAGGTTAAATAATGTTAAAACACATGTATTAAGCAAAAGTAGCGCCTTTGTGTGAAATATTTTATTTGCAGAACATTAAGGCAAAGTTTGAAAGATTTTATTTACTCAGTTTATTGTGTTAAATATAATATAAAAATCCTACCTTGCTTCGTTAAGTAAAGACGACTGTTTTATTTGAAAATAAAATTTGCAAATGGACGACTGAACAAGAATATTAATCTATGGATGGGAAGCCGAAGAGAGGGCATGACGTGTTGTTTTTTGCGGACGAGAGCGAAACTACTTTGCAAGTTCTTACTAAAATAACTAGAGGGTACTACAAGCGTTTCCTTATAAATGTATGATAAATATTCAATGTTTAGAATATGCATTACGTCCAATGTTCGCTACGTAGAAAATTTAAATTCAAAATGTACCTTATGCAACAAACGGATTGTAAATTTGATTCCGTTACTATAAAATGAGTTCTTTGCAGATTAATTTGGTTGTTGCAGTTTTTGTGGTTTTGGGGGAAGGGGGTTGTTTGTTGTTTGAGGTTGTTGAAAAATGGTAAAAATATAATATCGCCTCAAATAACAATTTCTTCTCATGTAATTAATGTATATATTACAAGACTTTTTTATTTTTCCGATTTTGAAAATTGCAATTTTTTCATGGCCAAACTAGGTCAATTATTTCAATTAAAAAATATCTGACTTCATCATACAATGAGTTTTTAAAATATAAAATTTTGAAACAATGATAAGTACAAAATTTGTTTCAAATTAAATTTTAGACATTTTTGTACTTTTATGTTTTTTCGATAAACTACAAAAACGCGCCACATTCATACACCCATTCACACAAACACACACACACACACACACACACATCTGCATAGACATTTTTTAATTTTGGTCAATTCTATCTTCTTCAGGGGACCCTAAAAGGTGTATGATAAAGTAACAATGGAGATATACTGGCACCGGACTTTTCACGTGGCTTTTGTGGATCGAGGGCCGACCTGGTTACCAAAATGTTATAGGTATGTTCGGTGTGGACATAAACCAGTTTGTGTGCAGGAGATGCAACCCGGCCATATAAAAAATAATTGTTACCAAAGCTGGATAACAAAATAAAACCCGGACTGATACTATGGAATTCGACCTATGCCTGGATATCGATATGATTTGTGGATTGCGACTTGGCACTTGGAATGTACTAAACCTGTTTAAACCAGAAGCACTAGGCTGACCGCACCACACACTACATACTAAACTATCGGCCGATAGTTTAGCCAGGTTGGCTTAAATACGCACACACCAGCCAAAATAAACTGTTTGGTTGGATGTTAGTCCGATTTTAATCTCATAAGAACACTATACTGATAAGAAGTGGGCTGATGGAGGGCCAACTTTTTAATTGAATGAGAATTGGGGAGCCTATCCAACTTTTTTTCGGTCGGTCTATCGGACGACTAGAATCGCTTGGATGTGCGGACCAGAAGCTGTCGGCCAATCATAAGTCTGTAGTGTGCGGTGGGTCTTAGCAAACACAATAGGAATTCTCAAAGTTTTAAATTGTCGTACCACTGGAAATCAACAAATTATAAAATGAACCACCTATACCTAGGTATTTACAAAACATAAAACGGAGTAAAAATAAGAAAAAATAATAGGCTGCAGCACTTAAGAAATGGAATATCTATATTTTTTTAGTAGCACTAAGATGTACCACTAGTGGTAAATGTATCACAGTTTGAGAACCTCGGCAATGTATAATTTTAAAATCTCAATTGGCGCATTTTAAGAAATGCAATGGAAAAATTCTTAGGACAAAAACTACACCATATTTTATAGTGACAACAACACCAACACCTTAATGTTATCGCCAAAAATTTGCAGTTCCATAAATCCCCTGCTTTAGGCGTGAACCTCTCGAGGAAATTATGAAATCCGTGCCTGTTTAAATGAGCTTACATTCTATCTGCTTTGGTGCGTATTATCAAATTTTCCACCAGATAGAGCTTCCATGGCTTGAATCGCGAATAACAGTAAATTTCATAGTTTCTTTAAATAAAATGCAATAGATGCCGCTATTAGCATTATAAGCTGTATAAAAATTTAAATTATCTTTTTGTTATGTTTTATGCACATAAATATATTTATAATGTATTTGCATTAAGAAAAAATCGCGTATTTTCTAGCAATATTAATAGGTTTTAAATTGAAATGAATTTGAATAAAATTGAATAAAGATTCATTTATAATTTTGCGTGTTTTTTTGTATTAAAATGTAAATGGTTGGTTGGGGTTGTAGTAATAATTAGGGGCTTTTTTTAATTAAAGTAAGTTAAAAGGGGGGACTTTATTATGACTAATATAGTTGGCGGTAAAGTTTAAAAAGTAAACAAATGGTTGTCATGGTAACTGACCATATGATTCACCACGCCTTCGATGATTATAATAAGTAAAGTTTAAAATTTATTGAAATTATTTTTGTGGTAATAATTAGAGATTTTGTAAGTGGGGGGTAATGAGTTGTAAATGATGTTTAAGGAGTTTTTATAGATGTGGTTTATTTTATATTTGGGAGTTATTTTTGTATGCAAATGAGACATATCGGAAACAGGGAGTGCGCATGCGTATTTTAGAAATGACCCCCAAAGTTAATCGTGTTAGAGTGAGTCTGAGTAGTTTTGTCGCAAGTTCTTATAAAAATGGAGTATCGGTAGGAACAATTGAAGTTCTAAATTAAAAAGTTTAAATTGTGGCATATACTTTGGAATTTAATGAAGCACCCGTTTCTTGTATGTTTTATGGTGTATTTGTGACACGAAATGTATGAAAATGACGTTGACCCGGCAGTCTGTAATGGCGTTCGATCTTGATCTGCCAACTGTAGTTTATATGAACTGAATATGACATTTTGCGTAAGTTTAAAGAAACCCCTTCAATTATCTTAAAATAAAAGAATATCGGCGAACTTAACGGCGTTCTTTTGTTAATACAAGGTGTAGCCATGTTTTAATGTTGTAGTGCAAGTTACAATTTATTATACAAATACTGTGATACTAAAAAAATGTGATATTTAACATTTAAATGATTCTGTTCAGTGTTTAGCTGCTATTAACACTGTTATTCTGGATTGCACATCGTTTCATTCATAATTAAAAACCACGAGAAAATTTTGCATCTTTCATAAAACCTGAAGGTAATCATTTGAAACATTTGACAGATGCTTTCCATAGCCCATTGCAAATATTTATTATGAACAGAAAAATCATCCAAGCCTTTCTTTTATATGAAGAACAATCTACATCTAGCAATTAAAAACAAATAATTAAAACAATTGAATCGCCCAGCAAATAAATGAACTACTGATTGTGTGGTTTTGACCCCAACTGCTCACTCTTTATACATTAGGTATGTTTATTATTATTATGCAATTACATGTATTTATTACAAATTTGGAATCACTGATTCATCTAATGTGCTTATTACATACATTATTAACATCTTATTTAAAATATACTTTTTTAGGTTATTCTTCGGGATTTATTTTCAGCATTAAGATCAATATTCGTAACAAACACATACCTTTTGCACGAAACACTTTTTTTAATCTGAAACAATCCCATTGAATAATAGTATTTAATTATTAAATTTCAATCATGACAGTTAATAGTGTTTTTTTATTACGATTGTTTCGCTTTACATGAAACATGTTGATGTTTACAAGATGCTTCTTCGGTTTCTGGAATATTTTTCTATTTGTTTGATTGATGTAAATGCTAAATGCTTTGGCTTATTAGAATTACATAAGATAAATGTATTCAGTAATAAAATGCCATTTAAATAGAGCTAAGTAAACAAAAATATTTTTATAACTTATATAATTAAACATAAATATTCTAATCAATACAATGTAAATAATATTATCTGGTAATAGTTTGCTATATTTTCGTTTTAGTAATTTTACTGCATTTTGACAAATAATTTTATACAGGGTGGTTAAAAAATGGAGAAACATTGATAATAGGGTTGCCAACCGATCAGTTCTTGTTTTAGACGTGTTCACCTGTGCCATTTTTAAAAACATAATTATTTGAACCAAAACAATGTAAATAATTTAAAAATAGATATGCAGATACTAGGGTTGCCAACTGTCTAATGATCTCTGTGCCTTCTTTCAAAACCTAAATATTTAATTAACATAATGCAAAATAAAATTATCTTGCAATAGTTTTTTCAACATTTTCTTTTCAGAAAGTTTACCACATTTATCAATTTATTGTTTACAGGCTTTTGTTTAAAATTTAAGAAACGCTGTTTCTAAAGTTTCCAAATGCTCTCTATTAGAAATGGCAATCTTTCCTTTAGACGTTTTGATCCTTTTGTGAGATCAGAAAGAATTTAAATTGTCTATTTCTTTGTTTTGTTTTTAAATTATTAAATATTTTTAAAATTACTGTCTACAAACAATTTTAAAATTACCTGCCTAAAATATCTGCATATGCAGAGAAAAGCATTTTTGGCATAAAAAATATTAAATTTTGTTATTTAAGTACATACTTTTATTTACGATACATTAACCGCCCTTCAAGCTGATATGCCACCAACATGAAACCTAAACATCTTATTTCAAACAAAATAGCAACTAAGAGTTTAATATTACAAACTTTTTTTTAAGATAATTAGTCATTATAAGTTGTCCAGTAATTGGATATTTCGTAGCCGTTTTTACTTTCCACACATAGTTAATGGTGCTTTTTTGGCCAAAATTGTAGCCAAACAATTATTGCAATCTCTTGGTGAACCCTTATGATGTCACTTTGGAGATAATGTGTTACGAATGCAATTTTTTGATACCTGAAAAAGGCAGCGAAAAAAGCCTTTTGTTTTTGGAAAATATGATTAATAAAACTCGTTGAGAGATTTATTAACTGGGACATGCGTAGCTATTTTTATTTAATCCACTAGCAATACATTTTAAGCGATAGTTGTCTCTAGTCGTCATACTCGTACCTCACAGGTATGCACTTTGTGGGTACAGCATTTCCGAGGTGCTCTAGCTAGTTTCTAAACTTACCTTTAGGGTTCTAATGACTTTTTTCCCTTGGAATATCTGATGTATCACTTCTGGTCCGTCCTCTGCTTCTTATTTTTGTACCCAGACATGGCCGGCCAGATTTCGACGCCTTCGTCCACTTGGAAGACTGATATTTCGTCCTTTCCCACACATAGCAACTTCGTTTTGTCGTTGTTGACTGTCCCATGATTTGTATTCTTTAGGAGTTTCCTTGTCATGAGTTCAAGATCCTCAAGGACCAACGAGAGAAGTAAATAACGTGATCATGCAACTATATCTTTTGAAATAATGTAAATGATGCGGTGGCAGTGTAGCTCAGCAGTCTACGCATCTGGCTGCTGAGTGTAAGATCGCGGGTTTGTGCCTCACAGCATGCAAAATATTTATTTAAATATTTAAATGTCCAACACTGCCCCAACTCCCTTATCCGCCTTGCCAGCGTGCGGTTTTATAGCTAAAAAACCTTCTCTGGTCCGGAGATCGATGAGATATTATGTAACTCCAGTGGTTCGGAATCCACGCTAAACTGTAGGTCCACTAGTAATGTAAGTTTTCAGCATTACAGGCAGAGAAGAGGCTATGCGCCAGCAGTGGCGTCGTAAAGGGCTGACCACGGAATGTAAATGAGAATAAAATAACAGTACCTAAAGTATTTTACAATCCTATCACACTTTTAACCATAGTTAATTTTAACCTAACTTTTTTGTGTTCATAGATCTTGTCCTATACACTCATTTCGGGATTTCCATATCCTCAAGAAAAATGTAAGGAACCCCTATTATGGATAAATTAGAAAACTGTCCAAATTATTAACATGATGATGTCCACAGCTTGGTTTTTCTTAACACAATTCATTGTTATTATAGTTCTTTTTTATAAAAATTAGAATGAAATGATTCTATTTTTAGCACTGAGTGATTACCTGATTTCCAAATTCTTATGAAAATATTTGTAACCCCTTATCAAGAAATAGTACAACCTTAAAAAACATGGCTAATTACAATACACCTAACCTAATCTAACATTTTTAAAGTGTCCAATGATACTGTCACATACTATATTTTATAGTATACACCCATAATTTGTTTCACATATCACCAAGAAAATATTAGGAACTCCTAATTAAGGAAGTGTAGAACCTTATGAAAAATATAACTAATTACAATAATATGGATCCTAGAAATAAAGACACAAACACAGGACTTAAGAATTTAAAGCACTGGTTCCTGTACATAGGTACACCACCACCATGTGCCAAAATTTTCTGCTGTTGATATAATTTTTTTAATTTTTTTTTTATATGAATGTGATTGTATTGTAGGGATTTATTGTAATGATTTTTAATGTTCTAATAAAAATAAATTTACTTTATTTTTCGCGGTTCACAAATAGAAATTAATCAGTATAAACTATTAAAGTTTGCGAAAAGCTGAAAAATACGTCCTTCGACTGTTTATAAGTTTGAGACGTAAAGAATCTTCAGATATTTTGTAAAGTGTATTACCTTTTAAGCCCAAATATTATTACTTTGTTACCAACGTTTAGCCCAGCATTGCAAGGAGTATTCTTAAGACTGTGATGCCTCCTTCGATAATTTCTTTGGATTTTCTTTGGACATAGGCATACCATACCATCTTCACAAGTTGGGCAAATGCAAACCCTCTCTATGTGCGTGTAGCAATGGCTATCACTAGATGTGCCCTAATAGGTAAAATAGCAGTTGTGCCATCTTAGGTTGGTGCACCATCTTTCAGAATTCTAATATAGATCGCCAGGTAAATGGATTTTCTAGGAATGTATTAGTTGTGGGTTACACTTAAATCGCAGTGCTGCAAGGCCATTCCTAGTCGATCCATCACGTCTGATCTAATTTAATTTACGTCTTAGCTTATATCAAGGTGGCTTCTGAACCACTTTAATGTAGAAAAATTAAATCTAGACATTTTAAAGGTCAATCGGATTTAAACCCGGGATTTCCAACATGCCAGTTTTGTGTTTTACCTCTCGGTTATTCTTATTCCCAAATTTTCTGCTTAATTTAAATATTTTTTTTTTTTGAGTTATTTAATTTTACATTTAAGGCATTAAGCACCCTCGCAGCGCCCCCTTATATACTTTTAGCTTTCACACTGTGCCGATCGGCAAAGCTGCTTTATTGTATACTTGCCAAAAGCAGAACGGGACCTAAAAAACAGATCCAATTCGAAGCGACGTGCGTAATAGGGAAGTGCCGCATGTCCCCATCAGTCGACATTGACTTATTTGTTTGATGTTCTTGTGTTTTTGAACGTCTATACTATGGACTCTTGCTTACAAGTAGCTTTGGCGTCTGTGAGAATATGAATACTATTGCCCCAAATCTCATAGTGGGGTAATGCCAACGATTTCAGATTGCATATTTGTCTAGAGGTATACTTAAGCAGATAACACTTTCTTACGACTATACACCCGCACCGGATCCTTGTTTGGTTTTAGAGCCGACAGTGTAAATATGGAGAAAGTTTTCTTTCTTTATTTTCGGATTTTCTGTGTTTGTAACGGTAAGGGGCTGTTGAAGACATAACAAGGTAACACGTTGTCCGTTTCTTAGTAGTGGTGACAGCACTCAACCTTTTGCAATGGCTTTCCTTTACATTCGTGTTTCCTGCATTAATTTTTACTGGTCTCTTTTCTAGCATGTTTTTGATCCATTCACTTATTGTGAGGTTTACATTTTACTGTCAAAAGAATTGCGATGCGGTCTGCATCGTTGTGCAGCGCCGATTCAGTAAATTTACCTCGACTGTATGCGTGCTGGTTCATGTGAATTGGGTTTTCATAAATGCTGTATCTCGAATTAATTTTTAGTACAGTTTTTTTTAACGTTTTCAGAAAAAAAAGACGTTAGACTGGTTTAGGTATAAAAATGACTTTTACTTCTTTCCATGCTAGAGGGATGTATCTGAAGGGAATACATACCCTGAGGATTTTCTCCAGGCGATCTATTATGATCTGGATGTCTTCCAGTCCCCATTGAAGGAAGGATGGAAATATGCCGTCCAACCCTGCTGCTTTAAAGGGTGAAAAGCTTTTGAATGCACAGGTTAACCTATTCTTTTCTGTAAGGTGATCAGCCGATCTCCAGTTCTCCTTAGATGGAGTGGGGATTGTGACGTTGTACCTAACTAGGTTGTTCCAAAGTCACACTCCCCATATCATGAGAAGTGAGTTTTAAGAAGAATTTTGGTTGCTTCTATTAGATTGGTGGTGTAACTACCATCCCTTCGTTTTAAGTAGCCTATTTGTTGTGTACGGTCCTTGGAAATAATCTTTTTTCAGTCTTACGGTTGCTCAGGTGGTATCAACCTCCTCACAGAAAAGTCTTTAAGTATTCCTTTGTCTTATTAGTGTTTTTATAGTCTTGTTCGACGGTTTTATAGATCTTCCGTCTGTCTGGTTTCTAGTCGTTCTGCTTTATTGAAAGATCTCCGCCAGCCTTTTTAAGGTAGCTGACTGGTGTAGCGTTCCTAGTGCAGGGCACGTATCTTTTTATGCTCTTATTTTAGCTACGCACCCATAATTATAACATACAGGTCAGTCTTAAACTTCAGTCGAATTAAAATTTAGCACTTGGTTGTAAAATTTGGCATAAATAATTAAAATTTAATTACATAACGTTTTAGGTTATATATAGCTTTATATCGTACAATTTATTTGCAATTATCACAATAAAATTATCTACACATCAATGAATTTTTAATGAAATAATTCAACAAAAACTGCTCATGCTATGGATATTTTCGTATCATTTTATCATTGATAGCTTAAATAACCTTGTTATCAATAATTATGCTTGTTTTAAATTATTTTTATATTTTAAATAAAGCATTTATCAAGTTTTTCGTAGGCTTACTTTTTTTAGATTTATTTATTCAAATGTAAAAAAAAAACAATGTAGCAGGGATTATCCAATGCAAAATTGTATGTGGGTTTGGATTATTCGTATGCTCTCAAATTGTCACTAATAAAATTAAATTCGAGTAAAATCAAGAAGAGGATTACATTAACATTAAAAAAAACGTGGGTGTGCGCAGTAAAATTGAAATAAAGTAAATTAAATTCGTGTAAAAATAAGTGAAAAATAAACATTAACTACTTGATTAAGGAAAAAATATTTTTTACTGATTATTTTTCATTTGTAATTCAAGTACAATAAGTACATACATAATAAATTTTTGTTGTATATTTTTTTATAAATAGCTGTTTTTGTTTTGTTTGTGATAATTCTGATTAGGTAATATGCCATTTTTAATTATTATCGCTTAAATTACATTTCTAATTTTATTAATATATTTGAATAAAAAAATAACTTTTGGATATAAATCGTGTAAATTTGTTGTTTCGCTCTTCATTGTAGGGAATATTCTCAATCTCAAGACAATTTTTTATCATGGCGAACGAAACGTTAGTAACAAATGTTATAAAAATATAAAATAGAGATAATAAGTTCTATTATTATTATTATAGAGAGCCAATTAGCTGAGCTGTAAAACGCAGGATTGGAATAAATCCCGGGTTTAAATCCGCCACAATTTATAACTACGTAGATTTTAAATTTTTCTCTTCTCGGGTTATTCGTTAGTCACCTTAAAAGCAGTCTGTGACGTAACACCTGCTCTGTTACTCACATTAAAGATGAAAAAATTAGGCTGAAAGCAGACACTTATTCTCTAGTTTAGCTACGTTTCGAATTTGGTTTGCCTCTCGTAGATCTTCATTTTTGATATGGTGACATGGTTTTGGAATTGTTAGCTCTGGTCTCTGAAGCGTAAGTTATTGTTGGCCTCACCACGGTTTTGTATATGCAGGTTTTAATCTCGGGTCTTAAAAATTTGTTTTCCAAATTAGATCTTTTGGATAGCCTGAAACCGCGTCCTCTACGTTCTCTTGTTGCTTTCAACAGCTTCATCCTAAATAGATAAACTTTAAAACTAGCATGGTGACAGTTCCCTACAATTTTGCATCTAATGGGATCTTTTAAAGTAATTAGGCACCTGTTCATCTGCGTTAATTAAATAGTAGTATTAATCGCAGTAGGTTATCTTCAGAATCAGATATAAGGACTGCACTATCTGTGTAGCATATCACTTCGAACACCTTGTTTCCTATTGTATATCCTTTGTTTTGTGGTAAGGCTTCTTTAATTTCATTCATAATTAGATTTAATCGAATAGGGCTTGGAAATTCACTATGCCTCTGATATGCCGACAAAGCACAGATACGCTGGTGTGTTGAATTTGATAGATTTTTCCGCGATTTGTTTAAGTGTAAATATTGCATCTATTGTAAATATTCTTACTTTTGGGTTTAAGTCGCGTATTTTTATTGGTTGTTGCCAACGTTTCGCTCGCCATTGCAGGGAGCATTCTCAAGGCGAAAAGTCCGATGACTGGAGACCTTGTTTCAGTGCGTTTAATGATGAAAACAAATAATCTTTAGGTATTGGAGATTTCAAAACTATTTTCAACGATATGTGTAAACTGGATGACCTAGTATACCATCGGGGCGTCATACAGTTTACAGGAAACCCACGTAATTCCCATTGTAGTCTTGTCTCTAGTATTTTTCGAAAGGATTTTCCTAATATGCTTGTAAGTGACTTCTCTATAGCAGTTGCATATTATTCCGTCCGTTTATATATGGGTAGTACAACCCCTTTGCCCCAAACTCCTGTTTCTCATGTGCCTTATTTCCTTTTTCTTCCAAGTATTTCACCATTTTCGCAGAGTGATGTCTGTACCGGTGATGTGGTTTGTTGATAGCTTGTTTATTCTCTTCCACTGTTATTATATTGTTTACTTCATTCGTGTTTCTTGCTACTTGGTCTTTTTCTTATTTTAGGTCTGCATCTTTCCTTTTGACCTTTTCATCCGCCACTATATTACCGTTTCTGTCTTCTATATTCTTTAGTTTTGGGATCTCCTTGTTCTTCATTTTTTTATCGTGTCATAAAACATTTTCTAATTTTCCTTCTGAATTCTTCCCATATTTGTTGTTTTGCCATCCTAATACTATGCTTTTTCCCATTTTATAAATCTTGCATTTTTCTATTCCTGTTTTTTGCGGATTTTCCATTTCTCCTAGGAAAACTAATGGTACCAAATGAAAATTTAATCCAGCTATGTGATTTGGTTTAGAAAAAATAGATTGAAAAAATTGCATAATTACAGTAAAAAATTAAAATAGCATTTTTCACATAATACATAACATTTCAGTTTAGATAAGAATGAATAATTTACAAGTTGTAAATACTAACAATATATCCAATGAAATTGTTTCTGGTCATAATAGAAAAATGCAAACATTTCGGTTATGTTAGATTGCAGATTGTTTACATTATCTAAAGAAATGAAAATGTTTACGTTGCGAATAAAGCAAATAAAATGATTGCATTATGAATAAAGCAAACAAGATGCTTGTATTATGAATAACCCAAACAATTTGTTATATTTGATATAGTTGTTGCTGAATGATTATTTACTACTTAAAACTAGTCGTAGATAATCTCACAATATCGTATAACAACAAAGATTTATTTATTCCATTCGACTACAAAATGTTTTTTTTTATTGTAATGAATATGCAACGGAAAATGATAATTATGTAATATTTTAAGTTTTAACAATTAATGCTGTAGCGACTGCGTAAGCTGATCTTTCATTTAATTTAGAAGAGCTACGACAAAACGTAGCTAATGCGTTTTGGACGATATTAAAAGCCAAGCATTGTAGCGAATGCTATGGGCTTGGTTGGGTGACTAATCTTCACATGATACAATTTTGGCTTTGATTCCTTGAAAAGCGCTTCTGAAACACAAGTGCTGTGTCAAAATTTCTCTATCAGGTTTATTATCGTGATCTCGTGCGATGTTAAATTCCAAGCATCGTGGAGAATATTTCTGGCGGATGACTGGTCTTCTCATGGCATAAAATCCGACCAACTCTTTTTTCCGAGTCATTCAATTAAGTCTATCGTGTATGCGACTATATTGAAAGCCAAGCATTAATTGGAATGCTTTAAACTTTGGATTGGTTACCAGTCTTTACATGAAATAAAATGCATTTGGAATGCACAGTAGTGTTGGTTTCGGGATTGGCATAGGCGCCCGCAATGGGGACAACATGGGTCAGTTACCCCCCTGGATTTCGAAACCAATTCGTATATTAATGCTAACTCAGAAGAATTGCCCGAAATCTCAACTTCAAAAATACAAAAAGAACTTGACCAGAGCATAAATGGTAAAGCGAGGATAATATATCCTCCGAAATGATCAAACTGGGAGGAAAATCAGTACACGAAGCAGTAGAACATCTCCTAAATAAATGTATCGAAGAGGGTAACAGACCTACTACCTGGCAAGTTGCAGAAGTTATCTTATTGTACAAGAAAGGGGGACAATATAGATATAAAAAACTACAGACCAATCAGTCTCCTGACACATGCTCCTCACAAAAATCATAACAAATCGATTCGAAAATAAATTAGATCTTTACCAGTCTCCCGAACAGCTGGTTTCCGCAAACGCTCCAATACAACGGACCACATATAGACCATCCGAACTTTGATAAAAAAAATGCACAGAATATAGTCTATTGAACTATGGGCGATCTTTACTGATTTAAATAATGCCAGAATCGACTCGAGGTACACAAATTTAATAAAGCAAATATACCGAAATTCCAGCTTCCATGTACATTATGAATGAAGACACAAACACCA
>JARJDX010002797.1:0-14052 GCA_030264735.1 Gymnusa sp. GC000175
ACCAAACGGAAAATTAGGACACGCATAATTGAACATCAACGGGCGATAAAATATTTGCGGCTCAGCCCTGGCTGAGCATTCCTTCGAGACAGGTCATCAAATTGATTTCACTAATGTAAAGTCATTATCTATAATCCCTCATTATAAAAAGCGTAAAGTTTGCGAAGCTATTTGGATTCATAATAATCCTCTTAACTTAAATCGCGAGCTTGGTTTTGAAATTTCCAATACCTGGAAATATTTGTTTTCATCATTAAATTCCCATCCCCACTAATTTTCTTCGTTCTATATAGACATACACATTCGAACAAGGTCTTCAGTCATCGGACTTTTCCGCCTTGAGAATGGTCCCTGCAATGGCGAGCGAAACGTTCGCAACAACCAATAAAAATACGCCACTTAAACCCGATAGTTTTTGGTAATCAGCGACCCTAAATAAGTGTGAAAATATGTGCTTCTTATTAATTATTGAAGTCAACTATTTTGACCATTTGAAAAAAATTATTTTCCAACGAATAAACTTAAGAGGCGCCGGCCTTAAGCCGCAAATTTGAATGCAGGAAAATTTTCAACGATTGCATAAATGAGCAAAAACTTAAAACAAAAACGATAAAAACACGAAAAAACTATATAAGTAAGTGTCTCAGAAGAATCTATAACATTCACTGACAGGAAATGAAAACAAACGAAAGACTATGAGAAATGGCAAACGAACAGAAAATGCTATAACCATGAAAACGCAAAAATTGAAATGGATAGTATAGCAAATTAAGCACTTGATTTTAATACAGCAGGAAAAAGAAGAACAGAAGGACCAACAGGCAAATGAAAAAAAACAAAGCAGAGACCTGGAAAATATAAATACTACATGGAAAGAAATAAAGAAACTAACCATAAATGGTTTCAGTACAGAAAATAACAATGGACAACAAATATACATATATACAAAAAAAGAAGGTAACATAATATAATAATATGATGGGCCAGACTAGCAACCCTGGTATCAAATCATACTATTAAACTTATGGCACGTCAAAAAGACGCCCCACAGTTATAGGAACAACAAGAAGAAGGTATAAAAACACCCCTAAATCAAAATTTTAAATTAATTTAAACAATTTGAGAACAGAAATATGTGTACCTACAACAGTATGAGTCTATGGGCGGCGAAACTTATGAATAAAAAATTCCATTAAAGTCTGTGGAGTACAAACATTATAAGGAAGTCAAAGCAATTAAAATTCGCTATTTTAAATAGAAAGTGTGGCTTAGCCCCTTATGCTACTTGGAGTATACCTAGGGGTACGTGTACCCCCGGTTGAGAATCACTGCTGTACATCAACACAATATAATAATAATAATAATAATAATTTATTTCCCAACAGAAACATATTTTCCAACTATAGCGGAAAAATTTTAGTAGTATATGAACTTAAATAATACACTTAAGTAAAAAAAGAAAACAAAAAAATTAAGAAGAAATTAAAATATGAATAATAATAATAATAAAGCATTTAAAAGTTAAAGTCTTTGTACGCTTTTAATAAAAGCACCGTAATTAAAAATGTCAATCTGATACTTCTTTGATTTTGTTGTAATTTCGGCACATTGTGTTTATGGGTAAGTTATGATATACAATATATCAAAAATATGTTAAATATTCGTTTATATTTGATTAAATTTTTATTTAAAAAAATAATTAATAAAAGTTTTTGTTTGCGTTTAATAACTGTGTATGTACGTGTGTATTTATGCAGTAATTTAAAAACAAATTTAATCAATTCATGAATTAAATATTTTTTTTTGTAATAAATCTTAAGAGTTGAATGGAAATAAAATATTTACAGGTGGCGTGATAAAATGTGCGCAGGTATGGCTATTTATAAATGCGTAGAGTAACAATTTGAATGTCTAGACATTTAGACATTATAATTATGTTAAGTAGATGAAATAGTTAATTATGCTCCTAATCCAATTCAAGCTTTTGACAAATTTGTTTCAATTCAACGCCTACTAAAGAATGCTTGCTGAAACTCACCCCTTTCTTTGCATAAAAAATGAGCAGCGAGAAGTGATCTTGGGTGGAAAGTGATTTTCTGTGCATTTTCCCAAGTTGGCAAAGACCCCTGGTTGTGATATTTCATTTTACGTTTTTTGCATACTACAGCAGTTTAGGGTGCAGAGGGTAGTCACGAACCATGTAGCATGTAGCACTAGTTATGTTATTTTTACCCTAAAAATACGCATATTAGGTGAAATGCGCGTTTGTTTGCTTTCTTTATGATTATTTTCAGAGTTTTGACAATGATTTGATTTATCTGTACTTGATTAAACCAGTTTCCCTATAACAAGTGCATTCAGAAAATCAATTTGTTACAACTGGAAGTAAAATATGTGAAAAATGCGCTCACTTAAATGCCCACCTAGCTTGTTTAATGTGGATCTCACATGAAATCTGTGGAAACACCTTTCAAAATACCCCGCACTGAATTCCGGTAGCTAACAAAAATTTATCTCTCGCATTAGTTGTGCGTGAAATGGTTAATGGAATTATGCACTTGTGCGTAAGTAATGCTAAAATAATCCACTTGTTTATTAGAGATGTAGAAAACGAAACCACAATTTGCAAGCATCGTGATTAGGATCGATTCCGCTTGACTTAAGCTAAACAATTAAGTGATAAGTCGAGTTGAAGGTTTGATGCTTCATTCAAGTGTATACTTACTAATAATTTTCCCTCGATAAAACCTATTATTATGGTGGATAACATTATAAATTACTGTTGGGAATAAATTTATTTAAATTTAAAACCCATTATATAATTAAATTAATTAATGTTTAAGCGTCACTAAAACACCATAAAATATACTTTTATTACTATTTAGTTATATTAATTTAGTTTATTTATTAAATATTAAAATAAATTTCTACTAGCGCTTTATGTTAATTCAAATTGTCATGTGGGCGATCAGCACACTGATCGATAACAATCGATAGAAATCACTTCCTATATATTCAGATGACTCACAAACTAATATACAATCTGTAATATATCGGATTATAATTTGCATAAATATTATTTCTTTGCTTAACAAGATTGACCTTAAAAAAACACATAAATGATAGACATATATAAGGTCGAATACATTACCAGCTGCAGATTACATCGAGTCCTTTCAATGAGGATATCTAACGAATTAAATTCTATAATTTATTTATTACCTCTTCCCAAACTACCAAATTATATTTATTTTTATAAACAACAATTCAAAGCTCATTTGCATACAAATCACCTTTTTGTTTCTACTGGGTAGTAAGTAAAAAATGATCTATGGGAAAATTATGCTAATGCAATTGACCAAGAAAAATATTAGGTGTAATTTGATATACCACGATCTTTATTTATTTTAAATAAAAACTCATTTATAAATTAATATTTTATATCCTACACCATTACCTTTTTGTATTTTTAAGTCCTACACTGAATATCACAATGACAGTTTTGACACTAAGCGGACAAAGTTTCGTTTTTTTTTAATTAAAATGGTCTAAAATTGGATTATATTACTACCTTTACTAATAATAACCCAAAAAAAACTCTTAAAACTGTGTTTTGGCTATTTTACTCAACCATTTTTAGAACACTTATTACATGCCAAAATATTAAAAACTTCTAAGACAGTCATTTGTAGCTCAAAAATTGTATACAATCTACAGAAAAGTTTTTTTTTTTAGTAAAAAGGATAATAACCATTTTCCTAAAAAAGGTTTTTTTTGTGCTCCAATAAAAAAGCTCCAATAAAACACTTGCGCAAATTCTGTACGAATGCTAGTTTTTATTATATTTTTGTAAAAGACAATCAGCTTCTGTCATGTAAAGGAGTACATTCGATAGCATGCCTTGCACATCCCTCTTCTTTTTTAACTTTTAGTTGTCCACTTCTGAACATAAGCTTGTCCTGCCGTTTTCCATGCATTTCTATCTTAGGCTATTTAGAACCATTATCAAGCCATCTGTTTTGTATGCCTACCCCTCCGAAGTTTGCCTAGCTACATGGTCCTGGGTGGACCATGGTCCACCCATTGCCACATCGTTGCACGTTTCAATATCTCTTATCCTAGTTCTTCGTCAAATTTCTACGTTTCGAATTTTATGTCTTAATAATAAAAATCGTAAGAGGGGTGCCCCATGGCACAAAACTGGGCCTGGAAAAAATCCCTTCGTTGCCTCAAATACTGTAGCGTGGTAAGTCGCTACACCAATTAACTGGTAGACGTGGTAGAACGTGGTAAGTCGCACATGAGGAAAACCTCACGTTAGTTCAATTAGCTCTCAGTGCGAGTAATTGGCTCCTGTAAGCTAGAAAGAGACACACGTCCTCCAGGAGACCATATTGTAGCGTCTTTAAAGTTAAGAAAATACCCGACTCTGCCGGAATGACATCTCTACAGAGTCCTTTAATTTAAAAGTCTTAATAGCATTACCCTTTTGTGAAAGGTTTTCTAAGGCAACTCCCTCTTCTTCGAAAGAGCCGACCATTTACAAATAACGTGCAGAGTTTCTTTAAGGTGAGAGCCGCACTAGCTACATGGGGGAGAATCCATTAGACGGGGATTAATATTGTATTTGTTGAGGTGTGCGTGGCCGGTAAGCCAGGGTTCTGGCCTCGCTTCTACTCAACTTGAAGAATTCTACCTCCCAGTTTCAATGAGGATCGTCGCCGATGGCAATCTTTGATTGTCTGCCGGTTTTTATGTCCCTCCACCTAGAAACGGTCCGTCATTCATGTGTCTTTTACCACACCCCTGGTACCATCTGGACGTAAACTGGCGTTGTATCTACCAGCTCTAGAGCCCACTCTGACATCCACTACATTGCCCCTAACCCCTGCATGCGCCCGCACTTAATGGAAATAAACCATTAAATTTTCTACCATTACGCCTATTAAGGCATACAGAGCGGAGTTGCTGGGTAGGCAAATGGCCAAAATTTTTGCCTGAAAGACGGTGACGTGCCCCTTAAGTATCAGAAATTTGTTATAAACGCCTCTTCTGTTAGAGATTCCCAACCCCTTGAATTACTTTTCTTTGCTGAATCATATTTTTCCATTACGCGGCATCAGTTTATTGGCCTGCCTCTGCAATTCAGTCTCACTCAGACTGAACCGGTACTTTTTGTCGAAGACCTAGTAGCCTGATCTACCAACTTCGGGTAAAAAAGTGGATGCCGTACACATGGCACTAGAAAAAGCTCTTAAAGCCTGAATTTAACTTCTTAGCAAACGTCGCTCCTTCGCTCTTTGGACCACCCACCTATCTTTACCTTTTGTGTTATAGAGTTTCTAAACCGTATATTGCCATAGGTACGTCCCTCATAGACTATTAGCTTGTGAGTATTGCGATCTCAAAGACTTAAAAATAAAATTAAGCTTTCCAAGCGTTGCCCAGGATAATCCTGTTAATTTTGGCATTTTTGTTGATTCAAATTTCATGACCGAGTCAGTGGCGTAGCTAGGTGGGGGGGCAGGGGGGTACATATGTCCCCGGCGCCACGTTAGGGGGCGCCAAAATGAGTATTAAAACTAATAATTTTATTTAATTTTGATGTAAACTAATGTATCCCAAAAACGTTTGCAAGATTAAATTTTGGAGCTCTACATTCTATTTCATAAAAATACCAGATGCTTCGAAAATGAACCATATAAACCGTAAAATTGCAAAGATTTTTTGGGAACTCAGTGAGCCCCCAGACTCTGTCGGTCCGAGAAGGGGCGCAGACTTTGTGTCATGTCCCCGGGCCCAGACGACCTTAGCTACGCCAATGGACCGAGTTATACATAGCGGTCGACATTTGATCGTTTATTCGAGCAATTACGTTGATATGACTAGTAGCGTTTGTCCTGATCAGATTTGTTTTCAGCCCCACTGATCTTGCGGCCTCATTAAATTGTTTTAACATTGTTATTAATTCTGCATACTGCTACCGATGAAAAAAAATCTGCAAATCGTTGGTGTTTTCCCAGCCCAGTGCATAAGGGAGGTTGTGTCTCTTTGACCTATACTCGCTACTCGCTACTTCCAAAAGAATTAAATGACTGTGGTGTATAAACCATTTACAAATTTAATTCGAAAATTTTATATACCAAACATCCGAAAGTAAATCAAACAAATTGTCATAATTGTGATTTAAAATATTTTGGCAGCTTAGCTTTAGTGGAAGATACTTGCGAGACGGTCACAAAATCGATTTTATCATGTGGGTTATTATCTATAATCCCTAATTAAAAAAAACTTTGCGAAGCCATTTGGATTCAAAAGAATCCTCGCAATTTTAATCATAAAGAAGGATTCGACATTAGTCTCTACTTTTCTTCATTTAATACTTAACCCACCAGTTTTTAAACAGTATACATACTCCAAGAAGTTTTTCGTTATCAGAATTACTTAAAATCCTTGATAATGCTCCCTATTTTGTGTCAAAGAATAATAAGAGAACTTCAATATGAGAAATCTAAAAGCCGTATGTACACTCAAAAGAAATATTTTGAGGGTTTTTATTGTTTTTCGGAAATTTATCTTGAAAAATTGAAAATTTCTTAAAATGAAAACTTTGTGTATTTTAAAATTTAATTACTATAAAAATCATTTTGTATCTAAAAACTACAATTTTTTATTATAATTAAAATAACTGTCGAGTTATGCCCAAAACAAACAAAAAAGCCATGTAAATTATCCTGATTTCAGGTTTAAGGTGACATATATTGATTTATTAGTTATTACCAACGTTTCTCAGGTTATTTCAGGCAGCATTTTTACTTTATAAGGTAGTCCGAAGACTTAGAACATTGTGTTATTAGTATATATTATCAAACTAGTGCCAGTGTAATTATTAATAGAAAAATTATTTATATTTTTAAATTAAACTAATGGGATAGTCCACTTTAGGTTTTAGATTACGATAAATATTGTAAGCTCAACCGCTAATGTGGTCGTTTTGTTTCCCCTAAATATTTTTAACCAGAGTTTTGATAATCTATTTTTAAAAACCTTAATTTAAAAGATGAATTTTAAATCCTTGATACTTCTCATCATGTTAAAATTATTTAAATCTGATTAAAAGATGGTTTTTACATTATATTTATGTAAAAACGTCCGATTCTGTCCGTGTAATACTCTATAAGTCTATATAAGGTCAAAGGATTTTGATTTTTTAGGTGCTACCTATATTATTATCAGCGTACCTAGAATTTTTACTTATTTTATTATTTTAAACATGCTGATCATAAATTAGCAAAAATTTGATTGAAATCAGTATATTTATCTTATTTTGACTGAGGAGTATTTTAAGTAATTCATCTCCAAAAGTTTGAATTGTTTTTAATGATATATTTATAAATTTTGATATGGAAAGATTTGACTATCCAATAACATAAAAATGTCATTGTTTTTAAAAGAAATAAGAATGTCTGATCATGCATAAGATCAAAATCATATAATGAAAGCTGTGCAACAGCAACATAATAAGTTATTTTACGAGAACAATAAATAAATCCAATTTAACACATTGAATAAATATAAAATCGTTGCAAAATTGTTGCAAAATTTATATCTTACTTTAAAATCTAGAAATATTTATATTTTTATTTATATTTATAATCTTAACTTAAAATCTTTGATTTACACAACACGATATTACATTTACATTCTCTCTAGTCTAAAGTAAAGCATTGAGATTTTAAAAGTTTAATAAGAAATATGAGATCGATAATATATATTTCAAGCAAGAGCTAAATTTAAAAAAATTTAAATTATTTATGTTGAATTCGATATAATACGTTCGAAAAAGTAATCCTATTGAAAGCGCATTGGATTTATTTTTAGAAGGGAAGTTATCATTTTGTGCGGTGGCGTGTAAAAGTAAAAATTTGGGTAATTTAAATTTAAGAAAGGAATACAGGCATATAAATTTATAATTTGTACCGAAGAGGGGTTGTTGTGAAGGGAACAATAAAAAGTTTCAGTTTGTTTCGGTTTTGTAACTAATTTCAAAGCTGTCAAAAGCACACATGTGAACGAGTTGAGTTCATAATGAACACATAATTTAATTGAATTACGCATGTTTTAGCATCAGCAGGTTGATGCAGAATGTGTCTCCAATTTCTCAACAAAAAAAAACCACGGTGTATGATAATTGATAATGGCTCTACACCTGTTCACATATGCACTATGTCTAATTAATTCGTGTATCAAAACACTGTGCGTTCAGCAATTACACAAAAAGCTCTATTTTTGTCACCCTTCATGTTTTTATAATCCCCAGTGGCAAAAGATTTCCACCACACATATTCCACGTGAAAAAATACTTTTCATTATTTAATGCACTCTGTTCTTCAGTTATTTAAAACCTAATAAATGATTTATGCAGAAGCGAGGATTGTGAGGAGTTACTTCTCTTCACCAGACAACAATGGGATAATTTTATTATATTCACATATCGCATCCTTCCATATCTACAACTCTTATCAGCTTACAAAAATTATTTATTGCAATTGCTCTATTTCTTTCTTGATTAAATTGCGCACAACTTTGATAGAATTGCCAAGAAATTCAAGAACATGTCGCAAAATATTCAAACATACAATTGTTTGATTCAAATCTCCACCCTGACATTGATTCACAATTTCCACCCTAACATATTGCTCTTGATAAAATTTACAGCTTGGCAAGCATAAAAACCTTTTGCAAATTAACGCCCAAAATGTTACAAATTGAGCTTTAATGTGGTTTTAAAATATGTTAAGCATCTTAGAAGTGTGTTTAACATTCCAAATTGGATATAAATTATATCCCTGTGGGGGTCCTTACAAATTTCTGTAAAATTGTGGCGCGGAACGTGTTAAAAACAGAATAAAATAAGCATATGGGAGAAAAAATATATAAGAAGTTGATAATAGTGGGTCAGGACAAGGCTATAAAACGATTTGATAGGTGATAAATAAAATTGTTAATGTCATCAAGTCACAGTTATTTTAGTGCATAAAATTTATTCAAATTGTTGTTAAACAAATGCAACATAAGTTTTTTTTTTATTTTAATTAAAAAAATTAAATGACCAATTTAAATTAATCACGCAAATTAAATTTGAATAAAGAACAAGCTCGTGGGAGCATGCTTTTAAATTTATGCATTTTCTTTTTTTAAATAAAAAATATTCAACAATTTTATGAATTAGTTCTCATATTGCATTTAAATTGCCATTATTTGAAAACCAACAAAATATGTGCGAGCTAACATTGCGGTCACAACTCAATTTAAAATAAATAAACAATCCAATGCCTGGCTATAATAAGTTTTTTGTTGGTTATTTGCAAATATCAATCGATGCTACGAATGTAATAAAAAAAAAATAGGAAATAAAACGTAAAAACAATTCCAATTGGTCTTTTATGGGTGAATTTGTTTATATATTTGCCATGTCCCTGTTTCAAGCCTTTTAAATTTATTCATATTTGTCATTTTTGACCGATACATAACCATATTTAATCAATTATTAGCTGATCATAATGGCAGATATGTCACTGCACCGTCTTGTGTTTAGCAACAAATAACAAGAGATTCTTAAGAAGGTAATTAAAAAAATATATTAACATTGGTTAAAATTTAACTTCCGGTTGGTGATTTTCAGCCAAAAATCTATCGGACTTTTAAATTTTTGCCTAAATATGAGCCATCAGTTAAGCTGTTTGTATTGCGGAGATAACATGGACAGACAAACATCACTTCAAAAAAAAACTAGGTTTAGATGAACCGGCTAATAGACCATGTAAGCCTTACCTAGGGTACAAATGGATCTGCTGTCTTATAAAAAAGCGTTAAATCGCCAAATGCTAGACGCTAGAGGAAAAATACCCTTTATCACAAATTACCTGGTCTATGCTGGAGGTTAAGTCAAAAGTACTGTACTACTTAGAAAATAGCAATCATTTAAAATCTTATTATTTGGCTTCAAAAACAGGATGAAAACAATATATAACAAAATATAAAAAACTGCATAGACAGAACCAGACGTCTTCTGCATAAATATAATGTAAAATTCATTTTCATACAAACGAAATCGCCAATAAAAATGATTATATTTTGCTACCTACCAGGGTTGTAGATCACCAAGCAAATACGAATCAGTAACTACATCAGGAATATGGAGCATATCGGCATATCTAACGGACAAGCAGTCCAAAACTGGTATAGGGAAAATTAAGTTTCGCTGAAGGTAAGAAGCAAAACATCAGAATCCACTATTCAAGATTTTCCTCGAGTACACCTTAGAAACCTAAAGAAGGAAATGCGAAGTCATGGGAATCCAAAGAAGGAATGAGCACCTCTACACGCTGAGCTTCGCCGATGACCAAGTAGTTATGGCACAAGATGAGGAAGATCTGAGCTACATGGTCAGGAAGCTAAACTCGAACACAATTTCTTTAAGACCGAATAACAGAAGACGGCGAAAATATTCTACAAATAAATGAAAATCACAAAATAAATGGAACACAAACATTTAAATACCTCGGCTCTAAAATATCTCAAAGGTCACTAAAGAAGAGTGAGTGTAGCGGTCTAGGCATCCGGCTGCTGAGTGCAAGATCGTGGGTTCGCGCCCCACAACATGCAAATATTTATTTAAAATATTTAAATGACCAACACTGACACAACTCCACAACCCGCCTTGCCAGCGCGGGGTTTCATGGCTAAAAAACCTTCTCTGGTCCGGGGTTGGATAAGAAATCATGTAACTCCAGTGGTTCGGAATCCACGCTAAACTGTAGGTCCACCTGTAATATAAGTTGCCAGCATTACAGGCAGAGAAGAGGCGATGCGCCAGGAGTGGCGTCACATAAGCTGACGACGACTACAGAAGAGAAATTAAAAAACAGACTTGGCCAAACTAGAAACAGCATCAAACAGTTAAACCCAGTCCTGTGGGACAAACACATTAAATGCAACACAAAGTCGAGACTCTTTAACACCGTGGTGCGAAGCATAATGACATACGGTCTAGAATGATGAATAATCAACAAAAAATATCAAAACAAAAAAAAACTTGGCAGTTATAGGAACTGCCGATAGAAGACTTAGTATTGTATTATTTAATTTAATGAGCATGTCGGTCACGCGAACCCATAAGATTTTCCCCTACCAAAAAGTGCCCAAAAGAGAAGTTTTCACTTCAAAAGTGCTGTAAAAATGAAATTCTTGAGACGAAGGATTATTAGAATGGACTATTTTTGAAACAAGGAAATAAATAGAAGAATGGAAGTTGAAAAAACGCTATCCAGTACATCGAAAAAAAAACGACTGATGGGTACGGTCACATAACACGAGCAAACTGGGATAGTTGGAATGCTAAGGTAACCGAATGGAGCCCGTTCGGACTAAAAAAAATAGGTAGACCGCGGAAGTCCTAGAGAAACGAGGTTCTTTGATATGTCCGAACGATATTTTTATTAAATTTTCTTAGAAATTTTACTTGACTCTTCAGAACTTTAATAAGGTATCAAGTATAGATTAATAAGTTGTTGAAAAAGAAATAACGATACTGAAAGGACAATAAAAAAAAATAATTAGCATTGTGCTTTAAAAGAAAACGAATTTTTTAATATAAATTAAACTCCCCCTGACATATTTTAAATATTTTAATGAGGCAAAATTTAAATCTGCGTTGAAATATATGGCCTTTTAAATGGGAATCCTCCCTTAATGTCTGCAACAATTAAATCCTAATGATGGTACGGAAATGAATAACAAATTTAACATTAAAAACATGTTTTTTAGTATTATCTTTTTAATACTACTTTTTAATTATTATTTTTACAATGTTATTTGTCTAATGTTAATTTATATAGTGTTTTATAAAATTGAAGGGTTAGTTAATGAGTCGATAAAAGTTGTTTAGTTTAAGAAAACTTGTACGCTGCGTGTAGAGAATAATTTATACGAGTACTTTATTTTAATTCCTACAATTATTTTAAACTAAAAGCCACATTAGAATTAACTACAGTAAGAAGTTTGATTACAAGAAGACGCAGGACTTCTTGCTGCTTAATCCAAGACCAATTCAGCCCCCCAGACGATAAATTAGTGCTAATCCTGATCGAGCGATTTCATTAATTTTAAAAAAAGGGAAACGCGCCTCTTGTATATTTATTTATTTTTGGTGGAATGTGAGGAGCGTGAGAGTTTTGAAACACCCTGCGGCTTGGGTGTTCCGGAATCTTAGTAATAGGTCCTCTGGCTATTCGCCAATAGTAATTTCATTACATCCACTCTGATTCTATGCAATACATAATAAACACGTTACACAAGTTTTGATGACTCCATTTCCATAAATTAAGTTTTAATTAAGCTATTCCCAACATTGTCTGCACTCTACCAAAATTTAATCTATCGATTTGGATTAGTAAAAAGTGATTTCCGTTGCTTTAAGCGTAATTTGCTTGCTCTTACGAAATGACAGGATTTCCCTTATTTTCTTCACTTCCTTTATTTATTAAAATAGCCTACCGAGACAAATCGGCTTTAATACGTATTAATATAATAAATATTGCTTATTGCAAAAGATATAACTTTTTTTCTTCACAATTACAACACTTGCGCGCATGAATAACGGCAATTTGTAGAAAGTCTTTTTCTTACATCGTAATACTTTTATATTACTTGTATGAAAAGTAATAAGGCAAACTTTTTATTACTTTAAAACTAATAAATCATATTAATTTTCTTAAAACATTTTATGAATAAAATATGTACACTAGTGACCCAAAATCTATTAATTAATTAATTTATAAAAAAATTGATTTATATCGTTTTTACCCTTTAATAAATATTTTACGGGAATATTTGTGCCTTTTAGGACTAATAAAACTAAATTTTTTCATCGCAGTTCACCGCCTAAAATATTTCCGTAAATTATTTTATAAAACTCTTATAACGTTTTAAATTTTTATTAATTTTAATTTTATTTTATTTCGTTTCTAGGTCAATATATCATAAATTTTGACGGAATACGGGCATCAACTAGTACACACTTTACCAATATTCTAACCCTAACCTATTACCGAATAGTGGAATGCAGAAAAAAATTTAAAAAAATTATTTATTTTGGCAAGTCTAATGATTTTTTTTCTAAAACTGTTGGTAACCCTATTTTATATATAAAGGAAAAAGTTGGTAACCGTAATGTATGTATAAAAAAATAAAGAAAAAATTTTAGTCCAGCCCTGTTTAATTTCACGGAGGCGGTTTAGGGATCGACTCGATTGAACCAATAATTTTTGTTTGAGCTTGTAGTTTGTGAGCCGAGGCGGTAGCCGAGTCCTACTCTCAGTGGCCGTTTAGGTATGGAAGCGAATCAACCAATAATTTTTGTTCGAGACTGTAGTTTGTGAGACGAGGCGAGGCGGTAGAAGTTTTTCACCTTTAATTTTAATAAGGGTAGTGGAAAAAAAGCGAGGACATGGGAAGAAATAGAAGTAAAAGCCGCATCGTGTGTTTAAGAACAAACAATATTTAAAAAAAAAACTCTGGTCGTGATAATAAAACGAAGGGAAAAAATTTCGTTACCTGTGGAGTAAAAATAAATTTTTTCGGGGTTGATAATAAAGGCAGCTTAGGGGTGTGAGGACTTTTTTCGGTAAAATTGAGTCGAATTATGACAGAATTAGTTGATAAAATAAAGGGGCGTGGCGTAAAACCCGTATTCTAAATTTTCTGAACATCGAGAAAAATTTATAACTTTAAAAATTCATAGCGGGAGAACGGGGACAAAATTTAAAAATTCATCTGTACAATTTGTGAAAAAATTCTTTCTCTACCCGATTTTTCGCTGAACGCTGTAGCTTAAAAATTAAAAAAGTTATATCGCAAACAACCCTCAAAAACATTTTCGACCTTTAAATATTAAAATAAATGAATGAGATTTTCGTCATTGGGGTTTCTCAACGAGCCTGATCCTATGCCGATTTCCGCATTCCGCTAGGTGGCGCCGTTTTCAAGATA
>JARJDX010002887.1:0-12262 GCA_030264735.1 Gymnusa sp. GC000175
TGTTTTGGGGAAAAAATTATACAAACCTGGTGGTAAATGCAATTTTTCAATACATAATTTCTTCTTTTTTAATTTAAATGCGTACTCTACAGATCCAGGATGATTTGAAACCAAAGTATTAATTGCAGCCAATTTAACAATATGAAAGAATCCATGATAATCCGACAAACTTTTATTTTTTTCAAACTTCGTACCTGCGAATGATTGAAGACCTAAAGCTATGTCACTTATATGAACTAAACGATTGTTATATACATCATCCAACTAAAATAATAAATTATTTTTGGCTTGCTTTTGCATTTCAATATAGTCGAACTCGGTTATAACGAACATGAAGGGACGGAAGGGTTTTGTTCGTTATAACTAGGCTTACCATCATGCCCCGGTTGATCCCGGTCTCGGTTATTAGGAAATTTTAAAAAATGCCGAATATACGCGAAATTAAAGTGTTGCTTCGGAAAAATCAAATATCAAAACTTGCAAATTCAAAATAACTTATAGTGAATTGTTCATTACATCAACTTTTTTAAATTATCACTACTTGGCTGTAGATGGCAATTGTGTCAGGGACGCTGGAAATTGACGGATTGATTTTAACCAAATGTACTTAAATTTACAAAAAATCATCTAAATTTTCACATAAATTTATCAAAATAATTGTAATTTTAACCAATCATCAAATTTTTAGCAAATATTTCTCAGATTTACCAAATTTATGGCTCAAATTTTGCCAAAATTGTTGCCGTTTTAGTAAAACTCATTAAAATTTTGCCGAAATTGCTCAAATCTGACCAAAATCATTGTAATTTTAACCAAAATTAAGTAAATTATGACTCCAACAATTATAGAGTAAGATACGAACAGAATACGGGTGTAAATACGTCGGCCCGACATTGATTTGCGTTTTTAATATGACCGACTCACATGTTATTACTTATGTTATTTTATTTTCAAGAATTTGCTCCATATTTTTTATTATTCCTAAATGAAGCGAAAATGGTCAGTATAACATTTTTATATTTACAAAAAAACGGGACAAATTACTAAAGAGACTGAAGGGTCAATATATGAAACAAAAACGAGACTATCCCGGCGAAAACGAGACATATGTTGAGCCTAGTTATAGTCGAGAATTCGTCATAAGCCTATATAGGTGATTCATATTATTTTTTTCCGCCATATTTTAGGGAGCTTGAGCTCCAAGTGTGCAAATAAAGGTTATAACAATTTGTAATAATAGTCTCCAAGACCTTTTTTGTGGCTGTGCTGTTTTCTGCAAGTTTATTCTTCGGTAAATTTATAAACATTTAAATATATAAACAAATGAATTAAATAAAGTAGCCACTATGAGAGAAGTAAATTTTTCTCCACAAGAAGGCGTATGGCTTAACTTGAATCATCTACGGCAATGGTGGGGACTACACATGACTAATGATTTAACAATAAGTCTGTTCACTATAACCGAGTTGGACAATAACTTACCATTTTTGATAAATGTGTAGGAACTGATATCATTGCAACACCAAAACATTTACGTACAATGCATTTTAAATAATACAAAAATAATTTAAGTTCTTCTATATTAGATCCCCACATAGGTGATCCTAATTGATGAATGCAAATTCGTAAAATATTTTTCTTATCAAATTTGTCATCTAAAGAAAATTTTTCATCTTTTACATGCTTAACCAAATCATTTAATAAACAATTATACGCCTCATTTTCCATAATTTTATTATCATTTATTGTAACGCTATCTTCATTAAAGAAATAAATATCAGCTTCTTTTAACGTTTGTTCAGGCATTCGTTTTGATAAATCATAATAATGACCAAATTTTGATTTTACTTCTTTTTGCGATGTTGGTAAGTTTTGATAACGAAATGCAATTGTCATCTTATTATCATTATGTTTAAGTTGTTCAACGCTTTCTTCAGTAGTATTAAGAGCCGGTAGTTCATTTACCTAATGAAAAATAATTATGATTAAACTGACTTGCGTTGCTCATAGTATGTAAGTCCAAAAATGGAATTTATAAGTAAACAATACCTTACTTGTCTTAGCAATTATAATTTGTGTTTTTTTTAACTACATTTAAATGAATTAACCCTTTAACCAAGCATATATAAACAGGCTAGCTGAATGCAGTAGTTAGGTAAGTATATAACATAAATAACACAAACAAACTTTAAACAATAATAAGTACTAGACATTACCAAACTTATTGTTCTTTAATTAACTTACCAAATCTAATTTTGGATCTGAATCTAAACCAGCAACTAGAGAAGTGTGTTTATTAACTACTCCCTCAGCCAGAAAATATTTTAATAATACTTTTGAGTAGGATCCATGTAAATCTTCATCTGTAATGGGTACATATGTATATGTTGTCCATAATTATTAAAATGCTAATGGTAATGTGCCACATGTTTATTAATTATTTATTATTAGTTACCTATTAAAACAATTCCTCCAACGGGTAATCCACCGCCTGTAAGCATAATAAATATGCATTATTTAAGATAAATTTAAATATTTTGAAAAATACTTATTTTTAATAAGTTTATCCTACCTAATAAATCGTCAAGAGCGGGAATGCCAGTTGATATCAACAATTGAGAAATTTGCACATTTGGTTTAGTTCCAGGAATATTTAATTTGCTTTTTCTTTCCATTTTATTATGATTTCAAATTAAAAAAATAAATATGAAATTGTTAAGCCACATGTAATTTGACAGCTGTAGTTCAAAAAAGTAGTTCGAATAAATCAGATTTAAGAAGCTCATGGCAGGCAATATCACATAGCACAAAAAAATCAATCTTCGAATATTAGAAGGAAAAGTAGAGATGTACTTAAATCAGTATTTTTCAAACTTTTTGCCGCGCTATCGAACATATTTCTATGAAGTCGTACGGTTTATTCTATAATTTATAATGTAATATTATTGCTGTCAAATAAGAGGTAAATATTTCGCTGCTGGCGGCGCCTAGCGAAACTAAAAAGTAGGGTGTAAGAACAATAATGGTCAGTGCACAGAGGACATCAAATAAATATTGTAAAATGCCTCAGTGTTCTACACAGTTCTACATGTGTAGAAGAAAACATTAGAATGCATGTTTTTCCCTTAAGGCAGCAAATGAGAAAACAATAGCAACTGCTATTAAAGAGAGAGAAAAACAATAACGATGTATGTCTGTAAAAATCACTTCAGAGAGGAACATTTTTGTCTATGTTTCGGTAAGTATAATATGGCTAAGGTACTCTTTCTCTATAGTATTTAAATATGGTTAAAAATGAAAAGATTATTTTTCTCCAAGATTATGATCACGTGGATAAGGGGTTTTATAAAGAAGAGGAATATACAGAAGGAGATGTAATAACTAATCCTCATCTTCAACAAATTCGGGTTTAAGTAATTCGTTATCAATTTTTTTAAACGACAAACTTTATTTGTTTGGGTTTACTACACGAAACTATAATATTACAACAAGAAAATCACGGTCAGTATCCACACCAGCATAGAGGCGGGACCGGGCGTGGCCTATTGAGAACTAACACTACCGATGGTGGCAGCACTTTCGCTCAAACAGCTGATCTTGAAAGAGTACTAGTCAACTTGACAACTTGGCAAGATAGAAAATTACCCAAGACTTTAAAGAATAATAATATTAAAGAGATCCATTTGGTGTTAAACAGGTTTTTGTTTTGTTATATTTTTTATTATTTATTAATATAAATACAATACAACAAATTGTGCAATGAACATAGTGAGTGACAGGTACTCTTTCGTGCAGTTTAGTTTTCACCACCAGATAGCGTATCAGATTTTGATAGTTCTCAATACTGATGCGACGATATCAAAATATCTACATATTTATCAGTATTGCCCCCTTACACGATCAGTAATGCCATCAGTATTTGTGAATACTGCCAGTATTACTGTCATGTAGTGTGCCCTTTAACCTCCTTGAAAATCAAAATTCGTATTCGTGTATTCTGAATGCTTAACAACTTCAGCATTCAACGTCATAAAACAAGTTTTGGCGCTCGGCCAGTATTGATGCACCTTCAGCATTGTTTGTTTTCCAGCAGGTGTAGGTCCTCTTGGTGTGTTGCCACCCCTTATCTCCCACAAAGGGGTACATACAAGAATATATTTGAAGAACATTTTCAAAAGCAATACAATAATCTCGTTTGCTTCTTAACTGGGTCTGCGTGTAACGCTGGGGGGTATGTGAAAGGACTTTTAGGAAGGCAAGGGGAGGTTTTTAAGTTTTAAACGTTTAATACACATTTTGTAGCTGTCTGATGGTATTTATTTTTAATTTGACCATATTGGATACTTTCAAAGCCCAAGATAAAATGATAACGCAACGACAATGTCCTAACGACATTAAAAGATTTAAGGTGTTGCCCATCATTAAAAATGTTAAGAAGCACTGCTTCAAAATGAGTCTTATCTACCAATTTCAAGAATTGGGCATTCCAACTAACCCTCGTGACCAATATGGCGACTGATGCCATCCATATGCCAAGCAACTCTCCTGTCAAAACTGTGCATTGATTGTTTTATTGTTGGTGTAAGATACTTAAATAAATTAAAAATTATAGATGAAATTTGATTTCTAAAAAAATACAAAAGTCAGATTATCCATACAAGCGCAATGTTTTTATGACCACCTATCGAACTTTTTAAAAATAAGGGCTAATGGCATCCCCATCTGCTACCTTACTGGATGGCTACTCCCTGATTTAACCTATAGGTAGTTGATTAAAAATAAAGTAGTTAGACTAGGTTTGGAGGATATAGGCGATTTAAATTAATTTTTCCCGCCATATTTTATTGCACATGGTGTGTAAAATAAGGTTATGACTTATGAGATTATAATAATAGTAACTCGATGTTTTTTGTATATTTTTCTGTGGCTGGGCCGTTTCCTGGGTGTTTTCTTATATTTGGTGAATTTGTAAATATCGTTTAAATATGTAAACACATATAAGTAAAATAAAGTACCCACCATGGAGTGGTACATTTTTCCCCGCTAGAAGGCGTATCGCTTAGCTTGAATCGCGTATAGACTGGTTTTTAAAATCGAGCTAGTTCCTTGCGAAAAGCGTTTTAATGGGTTGGTGCTACTGCATTCAAACAAAAAACATTTGTTATTTAAATTCATTTAATTTTTAAATCATGTGTGATGGGGATGTGTTAAAAATATGTATTTTTAAATTTTATATTGGACCGTTCTGGAAGTTTACCAATTTATATTAATTGATATTTATATTAATCAAATGATTTAATAATAATTTAGTTTTGTTTTTAACAGACTACTTAGTTTAGAAGATATTGTTAACTAAGAAAGTGCAATAAATATAATCACACTATCAAATGTTATGATGTTACTATTATTGTTTATTTTATTCTAGTTTGTGTTGAATACTTGACAAACATCAAATTAGTGTAGTCCATATATCTAGTAAGGACTAATCTATTACAATTCCTTAGCAAGTTATCTATAAATTATAAAAGAATTTTAAGTTTTTAATTATTAAATAATATTTCTAATAATCACATATTAATTAACATGAGTAATAATAACAAAGAAAACTTTGAAGATATAAAAAATTATGAGCCAAGATGTAAGTTTAAATGTGAACTTGTTTTGTTTTGTTTTAATTGTAAATGACTTTTAGTAAATCAAGAATGGGTACAAATATTAATTAATTTAAGAATGAAATATTCTAAATCTTTTACGAGAAAGAGAAATTCTGCAGCTGAAGCATGGAAGTACATATTATTTGTTTGATTTCTTGCACAATTAATCATCTACTCTTTAAATATTGCAGAAACATTTTACAAGAAATGATTGAGTTAGGAGCTCCACCTTATGTTACTTTGGATAAAATTAAAAAAAAATGGATGAATTTGATTGCACGATATAAAGTAAAAGTTTAAGTACACTATATAAAATTATACATCGAGGATCTCTTCATGAGACTCATGTCAGAGGAGTTTATGTGACAAACATCAAATCTATTTTTGTTTGCTTCATATTATAGATTACAGATATGCAAGCCACACATCGAAAGGGCACATGTGTAAACGATTAATTTAAGATTTTTTTATTAATTTATTCAACAGGTGTAAAATTTTACAATTAACTGTAAATTTGTAGAAGTATATAATCGGAACTGTAGTCAGCTATGCTTGTTTTAAATGAATAGAGTATACCTTTTACTCAATAATACTTTCTAGACAATTTTCCAAAAAAAGTTATAACCTACGATTTTTTCATTATTTGTACGATATAAAATGAGGTCTGTTAAAGATTAGGTAAATTTCATGCTTTCGATATAGTTTTGTATCTAGTGTATAAGATATCCTCTGAATTTAAGGTGTATTTTGTGATTTATCAGACCCTGATTACCCGATGGTCATGATTACCCGATGTAGACTCTATGTCTACATCTTATATAAACATTTTTGAAGATAAGAGTATAAAATTAATTTAAATCGAATTTTTACTTTAAACAAAAAATTTTGAATATAGGTACCACGTTCATGGAAGCAACTCATGCCAACTAGCCATACAGTGGTGGATTTTTCGCCAAGTCCGCTAAAAAAAAGTCCGTGCGTTAGTAGTAGCAGCGGACCAGATCCCCTTCATACTGGCAGTTCAGCAGACAGACCAAGTCCGTCAGATCTGGTCCATTAGGAAGCCAGCATGAAGAATCTCCTTCGCTGCTAACCAAAATCAGTTCTATCATCCTTAAATAACTTTTAGGATCATTTGGCTTATTTATTCTTAATTCTTGTGCATGTATCCAAAATCTTCCTTACTAGTAATCCAGTTTTTTTTTCATGTCTCCTTGCTTTTTTTCTTTCATATGTCTTGATCATATTTAACAATAAAACTTGCTGTGTTTAACAAGATATTTTTTTTTGGTCGGCGGTTTATGAGAATTATGCACTTTACTAACTAACGGATCTGATAGTTCGCATGTCAGTAGTGCCGGATTCCTACCGGCTAAAATCACTCCCTCTTTCGCCTCTTAGTGTTTTTCCTGTCCATCCTTCCAATATATCAGCGGTCGGCAGACCGCGGCTTCAGAGCCGCATGCGGCTCTTTGCACAGACATTTGCGGCTCTTTAGACATGAACTCCAATTTCACTTCCATTTATGCAGCTTTATGAAATAGGCCAGTCGAACAAACTTGTGTACAAAGCGTTCTTACCACCACTCTACTCAACGCATATTTTTTTCCTACACACATCTATTGTATTCATTTTCCTGCTTATCAGTGCATTCGTTTGTTACGATTCGGATTTTCCCCTTCCAAACCTGTGTGTCTGTGTGTGTTCCTGTGTATGTGGCTCCCTGATAACTTTGTAATTCTGTTTCCTTAACAACTTGGCTCTTCTAACTTAAAAGTCTGCCGACCCCTGCCATATATCAACAGGAAAAGCAGCCTGTTACGTGGCCTTTTTTCTGTTCACGTTATAGTTCGTGTAGGACTTAAAGTTATTTCTGCCACTTTTTCACGATTTATTGCCTCTACGGGTATTCCGTATGTGCCACGCGCTTTTTTACCTTTTATTTTGCTTGTTGCCTTCTGCAGTTCTTCCATGGAAAAGGTTGCAACCTGATTTTCGCGTGTCCCTTTTCTGCAATTATCTTTCACCTTTGCTATAAATCGCGATTTAATTCGCATGGTATTTTAGTTTGTTTTAGTGTGTTGTTTATTGCAATTTTTAACCCGCTCCCCCATTCTCTAGCTTATTGCAGAATTCCATAGTACTCGTTTGGAAGCCCGCACCATTATTCCTAATTTGTTGCTATTTTCGTGAGATGGTAAATTTTGTAGATCTGGTGTCCTTTTTCCCACTTGTCTGGATAGGTTTTTCTTGATTTTATTACACTTTTCTCGTTTTTTTTTATATCCGAATTTTTTCAAACTTGTTTTTGTGTTATCTTTTGAGATATTTTTCTGTCATCCCAGCGGATTTTTAATTCCATGGATGCCCTGAGCCCCATTATACAACAGATATTAGCAATTTTTTTGTTGCCACGTCTATGCGTGATTTACTACAACCTCTGAGTAGGTTTCGTGTTATCATTTATTACTACCATGTCACACGCGGAAAAACTTCCATTCAGTATTTGCCTTTTAAGCCCCCAGACAGGCGATTTTGCGTTAATATTCCCAGTTTGCAGTCCTGACGTTCATAATTGCATCCACCCCCTTATATGTTACCAATTATTCAGTGAGATTTAACCACCTAATAGATACTCACATATCTTCTGAAACAGATATTTGCACTTTGTTTGAAAATGTCTCAGCCATATCGTTCCTAGTGAGCCTGTTTACCATACTTTTATTCAGCTCGCATAGAATAAGTATGATCGTCTGCATCCGCATTGCTGTAGCATATGCTAGATCCTGCTTTCACCTCCCTCTTTCTACGTTTGTTTGTAATATTATAAAAGCCATTATTTATTGATACTTCTGCGCTAGTCCTTCCGTGGACGTCTTGTCCATTGTCTTCTCTTTTCTCAGACTAGTCTCCTAAAGTTTGGACAACTGAATTGGTCTGTTTTATGACCGTAAATTTTACAACTAACGCAATTTGCCGTTTTTACATTCCTTTCTGCTGTGATTTTCCTCGCCACAGTTAATGCAGTTTTTGGATTTATTTTCTCCTTGGCATTTCTCCTTCGGGTGGCCAAAGTCGAGGCCTCTTTAACATCTTATATCTATCTTTCTTTTTATTTTTTTTACTTTGTTGATGAGGTAAAACACATGCCACTTATATAGTGTGTATGAGTATTTGACTGCAGACTTCTGTCTCATTGCCTCTATCTAACAGTCTTTTTCTTTGGTGATTGTCACGTTTTCCCTGATTGCTAGTTTAATTTCCTCCTCAGTTGTGCCACCATTTAGATCAAGTATGTAAATAGTGGTGTTATTGTTTTTTAGCATCACAATTGCATTTTTGTCTTATTCTTACACTCTAAAACTTTTTGCTTTTTGTCTTCTTCGATTTTCAGCATTTAATTTCTCTCTATCCTTAAATCGTTTTGACTCGGATTTTTATATTTTCTATATCCACATTCTTTTTTAATTTGCGCAAGCCAAGGTATTGTATCTGCCTAGCACTTCTGCAAATTATTATAACATCTGTAGATTTATTTCTCCAAGAAGGATAATTCTTTTTGTATGCTGAAAAGTAGGACCCCTTCACGCGTTTCACTTTTCGTTTCAATGCAACTCCTAACTAATCAACTCGCACTAACATGTTCCAGTAAGTTTTAAGCTTAAACTAAAATCACAATGTACTTTTGGTACATGATAAATATCACTAAATAACGTTTTTATCTATGATTTTTTAATAAAGATCGGAATTATGACAATTTATAACTACTCAAGGTGTATATTAATGTTCCATTTTTTAGCACTTAAAGTTCACTTCAAACTTAGATACAATAACATGGCCATATTTTGAACAAATCGACAGAGCATATTCTAGAAACCCCCTTATTGTAGAATTACGTAAAAGTAATTCAAGAAAAGGTAGTGAAAGCGATGAAAGTTTCGTTTCCGATTATGCTGAGTATATGAGTGCGTTGTTAAATATTAATAAACGTTACCAAAACTAAACATATAATTTTCAGTGAAAAAACAAAAATTTACTAGTATGTTGATACAATTAAGATATGCCTATAGACATTTATTTACGGGTAAAAAATATGCAGCACAAAAAGGATGGATGTAAGTAAATAACTTAAATCGTCTTTAAATTTTTTTCTACACTTTGTGTTGCAGAATTAATCTTTTTTACGGATTTCTTATATACAGTGAAATTCTTTAAAGATGCACAATACCCCAACTGTTGGGGTATGGTGCCCAACACATTGCCATTTCCTTTAAAAAAATTTCGTTACGTCGACAGTCAGACTTTCCATTTCTTGAGCAGCTCAGCATGTCTTTATCTTAAGGGGGCATATCGTCCACGTAATCTAGGTCTTCAAGGTGATCCACGATATCCTTCCTATTTTTTTTTCAGCTGCTTGTTGAGTTGGTCAATCTAGTGTCCTTTTTCCTACTAGTCTGGATAGGTTTTTCTTGATTTTGTTAACCTCTTTTCGTTTTTTCTATATATTCGAATTTCACCAATCAATAGAGAAATTCACGTTGGCATGTTATACTCATAACTCCAGGGTGAGAATAGAAGAGCAGCGGAGATGGAACAAAACCTCGTGAATTGTACTGCAACACATTTTATAGGGATTTTGATAAGTATTCTTTTGATTCAACTTGGTGAAAATACTTTTTCTGATGATGTATATCAGCAGATAGTGCAGGGTCTTTCTCACATATGTTATTTCATTTGTATCAACCTTACTGTATCTTTTATGGGTTTATTTATATGGAAGTTGTTAAGGTTTGATAGGGTTTTTGATATTTGCAGGGCCGCCCCTACCCGGCGATAAGTGACGCACTTGCCCAAGGCCCCGCGCCACTACCGTCAAGTAATAAAATAATAAAATCCCCACTTATTGTAGGGGGTTGGGGCAATTTAATTTCCAAGACTTTTTATTGAAGATTCGGATTTTGCGGGAAAGGTGACGCTGCAATCGCAGAAAAAACAAATCTTGCGTTAATTTCTTTCTGAGATTACAGCGCCAACTAAGATGATTAAAAAAAAAGTTTTAAGAAAGTTATGTATATTTTACCGTAAAATCCGAATCTGCAAAAAAAATTTAGGTTTCCCCCTTTCGGGGGATGGGGGCCACGAAATTTTGACAGAATCAAATGTCCCCCTTTAAATCCTCCAACTTGTGTAGAATACATTTAATCATGCGATTTTTGTTTTTAAGATATTTCACACATATGCCACACCCTGTATATAAATGAGGCGCCTAATTTAAGTTCTGTCCAGCAAATGCTAGGGGCGGCGCTGTACATTTGATACAGTTCTCTCATATCTCGCCTCTTTGCAGTTTCTTCCGCTCTTTCTGCTTGACTTTACAAGTTCTCTTGTCGCACCTTAAAGCTTCAGACTTTTCGTCTTTCAAAATAACGGTTTTCTGAAAGAGTACTTGCCTCTTGGGATCGTTTTTCGTTTAAACGCTATGACTGTTTCATCGTTGGACATTAACAAAAGATTTATGAGATTAAATACTTATCTGCTGCTTAGAATTTCCCAACGCATGATCTTGAGGTTGCCAGAGCCCTGTTAGTTGTATAGCAGAGTGCACCGACATTTAAGCCAGTTTGTTGTTATTCTTGACTTCTAACATTGCTCTGATATAAACATTATTACATTGGCAAATGCATCTTTAAAGGGTTTCACAGTATATTTAATAACATTATTTATTGTTAGGGTGATTCAAAACCTTTTACCGAATGGACAAAGTTATACAATTGAGCAAATAAGCAAATGTTGGCAGAATCTAATTCAAAGATATAAAAGTCTTATTGAAAACGAAAAGGATCATACGAAAATTTCTTGGGTGCACTTTCAAAATATGCATGAAATTATGAGCAAAAAAAACGAAACTAACTTAAATGATATTTCTAATACAGATGCCACGATAAAAAAAGAAATTGCTTCTCCCATCAAGTCACTTAATACAATTGAAAATGAAGATGTTACTGTAACCCATAAAGTACATTCTTTAAATGCGTTAAGTATAAATCAGGATAAGGTGAGCAACAGTAATAACACAGAAGGAGAAAGCAGTGAAAATGTAAACACATGTTTGGAAATTAAATATGATCCTGTTGCAAGTCGAAAAAGAAAAAGACAGTCAACAACTACTATTAATGATTTATTACTTTATTTTACAACAAGAGATCGTAAGATTGATGAATATCACCAGGAAATAATGGGAGCTTTAAATAATATTTTAAAGGAAATTAAAAAATAGTTTCTAAGCATTTTATTGTTTGACTTGTTATATTTACATTTAAAATGATTTGTATTGTTCTAATATTCTACATTACACCAAGGACAATACCAGAAATTAATTTGAAAATTATTTTAGTAACAAATATTTTATTTAATTACTCCTATTTATTTAATAAATTGCACTTAACTAATTTGTAAAGCTGATAGGCGATCTTCAATGTTTTCGCTCTTAGTTTTATAACGGTCTTTAATTTGCGTCATTGCCCAATCTGCCAACTTACTAGCTTCTTTTTTCTTTGGTGCACTTGCTTTTTGTGACAATGCAATGTTACTTGAAGCCTGCAAATTAA